>CBVK0100872707.1:0-15535 GCA_900067695.1 Picea abies | reverse complement strand
CCTTCCTATCTAAAACATAATACAAGTGCGCCTGGCCATAAGTGCCTTTAGCAAACGGCGGCGTACCGAATACCAAGGTGAGATTCAAAATCAAAAGCAAAAAGATTTGCTGGCTTGTCCAGCTGTTCGATTTTTTTCTTCCTCACGCTGGTTCGTATGATGGATTTCAAATGTTTCGGGTGCTCCTGCATCAACCTCTAACATCCTCTCCAACCAGAGATAATAACTAGCATATCTAGTCTATTGTTGATCTTTTTTTCAGTTAGAGACAAGAGACAAACTCTCAAGATATTTCTATGGGAATTCTAGGATACCCTCTATGTTTTTAAAGAGGTGGTAATCCTCTATTTCTCACTCCGATAGCAATCATGTTCAGATTTATAAACAAATATTTTATCACTCATTACATCAACGTCCGAGAGTGGAATAGGCAAAGAACATCTTGCAAATAAGAAATAATATTTGAACACAAGGAAGGAAAAATAGTTCATAACATTTTATCGTATCTGTTTCCACATCACGAAAGGACACACCAATCTATTTGAAGCAAAATGAACAAAACAAATGACAACAAACAATGGATCTTTCAGAGAACTTTAAATGATTCAGCTACATTCATATCATAAGGATGCACATGAAACTCATTATCGAGATTTCATGCTTAAAATAGAAGTCTGAAATAACAAAAGTTATGAGTCCGCAATATAGCTCGATGGGATTTCAAAAAATAAGTACAAATTGAGTGTTTGAACATCAAATAAAATGTGTGTCACAACTTGGCACTACACAATATTTTTGATATTTAAACCAGAAATAGGAAATGTGTTCGCCCTAATGGGCTGGGATGGGGCCCCTGTGGACCATGTATCAAGTAGAGGCAACTTGGAAGACAAAAGGAGACAATTAGAAATCGGTCTTGCAAACAATAACACTAGATTGACAAGATTTGGATGATTTGCTAATGGGGACAAGAAAACAGTGAGGGAAATGCTTTCAGACAGAGCATATACTCGCAAAAAGTGGAAGCATAAGGATCATTTTTTCTTCTCTTGCTTTCTTTATATAAGAGGGGCTTGTCTAGACGAACTGTCGTAGTTGTTTATTTGGTCTCGAAGACTAGGGTGGATTGACGATTGCGTTTAACACACCATGGAGCCATTCTTGAATGTATTCACGTCACTGTGCCATAATTATATCTTGTTTTACCTTGATTCCAAGTAACTCATCCTCAATGCTTTTTCCGTCGATGCACCGTGGATGATTGGTCTTCATTATCATTTGTGAAACCAACCAACCACCACCACAATTGTTCTTTTGGGAAGCTTGCCAGGTCATTGAATTTCGCTTCCCATGCAGCCCTTAGTGCACATCGCCTCAATTATTCTTCTGGGAAGTTTTCTAGGTCGTCGAATTTCACTTTCCATGCAACTCTTAGTGCACTAAGTTATGCTTACACCTGGTATTTATTCATCAATATTGAGTCCTTTATGAATAAGGGACCTTCCAGCTCCTTTATAACATCAATGACTTTTCAGGAATAATAAAATTTTCTTTTCCATCAGAGAATCACACACGACGATCAGTTGTCGGAGATCATCTATTCTCACTAGCCAACCTGCTTGTATTTGCTTCAACCTGATTTTGGAAGGAAGGTCCTGTTTTCGTCTCACCAAGTCATCCATAATTGATATTTTCACCACGAATGTGCTCACAACATTCTTATAGAAAGGTTGATCATTCCACAGATCCTCTTGTAGATACTCCTTGAGGATCTAGATCCTTTCGGCTATGACACCAACTTCTACAACTATTTCCCAAGCCTCACACATAATGTCGAGTCTCTTATCGATATTTTCAGATACATATCTTTTAACACCAACGCATAGTTTCGTGGCCTTAGTAATATCGAAGGATGATCCGACCATTTCCTCATGGAACTCCTCTGGGACCATCACAACTAATGGTTCTGCAAATAACGGCTTTAGGGCAAGAGCCTCTTCCAATTCCCTTATTCTCTTCTTTAATCTCTCGTTCTCTATTTCTTGCTTTGTTATTGAGTGGGCCAGAGCTTCCCCTGTAGCTTGATGGACTTTGAGGACTCCTGAAGGTTTCAAACCTTTTATTTCAACTTCAGAGCTCCATTTATGTGTCACCTTTTTATCCTTCATGTTGACTCTCTCCATGTGGAGCTTCTTGGATTGTCATTCGTACTTGGCATAGTGAAGCGTGATAGATTCTTCTTAAAAAATGGCCGGCCCTTCTCAGGCTAACTCCTCTACAATCAATTTTCTTTCAGCTAACTATACTGCAACCCATGTGAGCATGTCATTAGCTTCATCGATTTCCATGTTGGTCACATTCAATTCTGAACCATTCGGGTCTGCAAGAGCTCCTCCCTCTAGGTTCTTTTTTCTTTTGGGCACAGGGGGAGTGATATGAGTGGTCTCCAATTGGTAATGAGAGGGGTCTTGACCATCTCCATCCCTTGTGCATCCCTCCTTATTTTCCTTATGGCTTGCATTAGTCTCTTGACTCTTGCGGTCGGAAGAGGGATTTTTGTGGGGATGATGTATTGCGCCACCCTCAACGCTGGTTGTTGAACGACCCCTCTATTTGTGAGGTGCCCGATTGTCTCCTTCCAAAGAAGGGATTTCTAATGCACCCACATTTGAACTCACCCCAATATACAAATCTTCCTAAACTGCTTGTTTCTTCCTCTTGGATAAATTTTTCTTTCGGACGTTTGTCACCTCGCCTTCGACAGGGGAGTCTTCATTGTCGTCGCCCCCTTTCGAAATTTCTTGCACCCTATTAAAGACTGCAGGGTAGCCAATAGTGAGCACGTGGGTTGCAAAAATTCCTTCTGGGTCAAAGACGCTAATAGCCTTGGCTTCTTTCATGTCGAAGGACTCAAAGGATCTACCCATTTTGGCGAGGCTCGACGAGCTCTTGAGGGTAATCCTGACAATTTTTAATGGCACGGGGATAAATTATCGCTTCCTTTTTTTGTCGAAGAACAAGAACTACATCCTGTATTTCCTGCATAACTCATATGCCATAAATTGGTCCCACACGAATCGGGGAAGAAGCAATGGTTTCCCCTCGAAACTGAAGAGTCTTATGTATGTAAATTGTTCTTCAAGTATACAAACTCCTTTCCCCTTAAGGGATTCCAAAGCTGCCTCTGTGACAAGGGCAGGCTCGGTTCCTGTGAGCATACTCCTGCTTTCCTTGATGAAGGAGACCTAGATTCGATAGAAGCAAAAAGGGGCCTCGTGCTTCCAAAGCATGGGATACCAGAATTAAACTAGGTCTTCCTCGAAATTGACATCGCCCCTTGGGGGCATGCCCTCAAATGTGTTATAGTAGGCTAGAGCCAGAACCAAATAAGAGGTCATGTAGAACCTCTTGGATTGAATAAAATTGGACAATTGATATGAAATCTCGTTCAAGATCACTTCTGCCCAATAAAAAAGGGTGCCCATCTTCACAGAGTAATAGAGGACATACATGACATACTTGGGGACGAATGCTGTTGAATCTTGATCCATAAGTCGTGCAAAAATCTAGGCGAATTCCTTGAATGGCTATGCCGACAAACATGTGTTAATTTCATGGAGGTTCAAAGGTGTAGTTGCGGGTTGGATAAAAAATTCCTTGAGCAGGGTCATCCCACCACCTTGGGAATCCAAAAAGGAGCCTACCTCTGGAAGTTTCAGGACTCTATTTGGCGTAGGTAGGTGCAACATCCTTCTGAAGGTGTTCGGAGTTAGAGGGATAAGAGTTCTTCCGCTTTCCTTGACTTGAATGATTCCAACCTCTTAGCACAACATGTGACTAGTTCTTTGAAATCAAATGTCTTCGACACACACCCAACTTTTATTAGTTTGAACGTCCAGGCTTCGTTCTTGAGCTTGTCTTCCCGAGAAAGCTCGAAATACCACTTATATGTTATGGACCATTGAAAATATCTACTATCCCGAGCCAGTGAATTAAGGTTCTTTCTTTCTCTTGTTCGCCATCCTTTTCCTCTTTCAATGCACTTGGGTAAGTGTCAAGATTACATGTTTAATCTTTGATTTTTTAATTGACGGATACCCTTTAATCACCATTAAGGGTCCATTCACTGTTCCAACTTGTCCCTTCGTACCTTTGGCACATGAAGCTTATTAAGTAATAATTGTTATTAGCGTACACATTGATAAGAATGGAATGTGTGCGAATTATTTCCCATTAATTAGCCGTAGTTGCTCATTGTGTGGGAGGACATGTAGGGATTGCCTTGGGAAAACCAATCGACTCTTACATGGTAGATGAGTGCACGATTACCTAGCCAACGGGTGGGGGCGTAGAGAGCGTGATGCGACATGTGATGCAGGAGTGTGGGTTTGTGGGCCTACGAGTAAGTAGGCATGCAGATTTGCAGAGGTGTAGGAGTGCCATAAGGCATACATGTCTTTTTGTGGGTAACTTGTACGTGATGTACAATTTGCAGGTTGCGGAAGTGAGGGAATGTGGGTATACAAGAATGCAAGTATGTGGGCTTGTGGGTTTGCGGGGGTAGGGGAGTGCGGGCCCACATGAATGTCGTTTTGTGGGTTGCGGGTTGCGGGTAGGTCATTTTGAGGGCTGCAGAATTGCGGGTGAAATATGTCAGGTTTTTTCTTTCCACCCTGCATGGTAGACTTAGGCATGATTCGAGCGCAGATGCTGGGGTGCGATATTTTGACAAGGGTGTTACCATCTCACACCCACGCTCCTAAAAATTTCACAAGTGGGGACCCTCATGGAAACACAACATTCCTGAGTAATAGGAAAAACATATCAACATCTATGTGGGCTTGATGAATTCCTTCCTCAAGTGAGACCTGTTCATGGATAGCGAGGCATGGTAGTTGAAGATAAGCCTCTGCACATCTCTCACAATTGTCACCAATGTGGATACCCATTGAATTTTTCCAATGTCTTTTAGTGCGTTGTTGAGTGCATGCACACACATGACGGGGTCCAAAAAATATGCTTGTATTTATTTTGAATTAACAACTTAGCTGATGTGCACATTGTTGTTGCTTCTATCACAACCTGTATGACATTGGTAGGACCAACCTCTTCTATAACATCTCAAAGAAGCTCAAATTGGAAAGATGCATCTTTGTGCTTACTGAAACAATCAATAGCTCTAAGAAAGAAAGGCCCATTTAGACATGTAACTATGATGTTGATAAGTTGATGTTTGCCCATCCATAACAATAGAGCAACTCGCCTTCACCCATGTTTGTGTCATCTGCTCTTTATGCAAATTAATATTGGATACTTGCCTTTCTAAAATCACTGTCCTCAACTTATGTTCCTCTTAGGGCACATATGAGGGTTGCAATGTTGCAATTGCATGAACCATCTCCCTAAAATATAAGAACAACCACCATGGAAAGGAATGCCATTAGCAATTTTTTTTCTCAATGGCGTTATCCGTATCTTCATGGTTCAACTTACTATACATCCTTGTAATAGTTGGTCACATTGCACAAGAACGAGAACCCTTATGTTTGGATGAAGATGTCCCACTCCCAACAAGAGACGGTGGAAGCATAAGGTCCATGGATGGTTTACTTTTAGCTTTCCTTCTAGAACTCACAATTGCTTCCACATTGTGATTAGCTTGGGAAATGACATTTCAGCTAGAGAATGTGCCATTTGCATCCACAACCATTTGCATCCTCAAAAAATCGGTTCTTTGCAGCATGGTTAATTTCATACATACATTAATTCTTTTGCCAGTTATGCCCAAACTGTGCTACATAACCCGACTATAACTCCTCACCTAAGGATGGCCACAAACATTGCATGTCCAACGATGTGACCCACCATTTTTCTTCCCTAGACTTCTATTGGTTGAGAGGCCAAGTACTTTGGTTGCATATAGCAAAAGTTGTTTTTTTGGATCAAATGTCCCCTTTTCATATTTAGCCAATGCCATTGGTGCGTAGATATTGGCATTGGCTTGGGTTTCATTCAACATTGTTGAGGTGGAAACTCCACTTCCACTTCCAAGCTCGATCCCACTCCCAACTTGACCCTCTGCTTGGGCATCATAATCATTATCATTTTCACTACTACTACTATTGTTGGATTCATTCATGTTGCCGGTTTTTGTAACATCCTGAGTTTTAATCCCCACGAATTATAATGTAATTGTATAAATGTGAATTAGACTGGCGAGCCAATGTGTTGGGGCGATAAGCCCGTATTGATTTAATGTGGTCGGGGGCCGAATTGAATATTATTTGCATTGAATAATTAATAAAAGTAATAATTGTTGGCCGCGATACAAAATAGATGAAGAACGATGAGGGGGTTATGATTCCACAAGAGAGAGCAGTCAAAGGGGGAATTATTCACAGGTATTAATCCAACCCACATTCCTTAAATTATATTATCATTGTGTATAACCTTCTATTTGTTGTTATAGTGTTCCCAAATTCAATCATTTAAACTTATGTAAGAGGGTGGGTGTGAGTGGTCACATCCCATAGTTATTGGAGAGCATGGGCTAAAGTACAATCATCTTTGGGAAGAGTGAGAGTCAAGCAAGCAAGGGAGAAGAAGGGAAATTTGTATGGGAAGAGGGACAATTTTTATAAGCAACTTTTGGTTAGCAAGAGGAGAGATGAGTGCTGGGAAGAGCACCAACCATGCTGTGCTTGAAGGTAGCCATTATTGGGCTATGGTTATTCTGGAAAAGAGGCCCGTGTGCCTGCAAAACAGGTTGTAAGTCTGTAGTGTGTTTTCCTATTGAGGAAATGACTCAAGAGCCTTGTGAAGGTTGATGTGAGAAATCTTGAAGCAACTGAGAGTTCCTAGATTCTCCAGTTGAGAGATTCCTAGCTAATCGAGTGCACTAGGGGCTCTGATAAATGAATGGTACAACCCGAGGGAATGTGAACAATGAAGGGGGTACATTTCTTGGGTAGTACAAGTTGTGGGGAAAAGAGACAATTGGCGGATTGGAACTATTGTGGGAGTAGAATTTGGGTTTTGGGGCTGTTGTGTGTGGAGAGTGGACAACAAGTGGGTCAGATCTTCTTGTGGACTCATAGCCTCAACTCGGGGGTGGCCTACTGTTGAGAGAAAATGAACAACAATGCCTATGGGTGGGAGGTTCATCCTTCGTATGCAACCAATTGGTTAATTATTAACAGATAAGTGTTCTTGTTTTGTTCTTACGTTATTCTACCGTGTAAATGTTTATCTGAATGTTGTGTTATGTTTTGTTGGATTTGCATGCATTCATGAATTTATAAATGTTGTAGATGCATGGATAAAATGATATGATGTTTTTTGTAGTTTCATGGGTTTGCTACCCCTTGTTTTTTTTTTATATGTATGGGGCGTTTTGAATTTGATTTTTAGCAGGCTAAATCATTTTCTACAGTGACGAGACTCAACATGGGTGATGGGTACGTTACAAAATGGTATCATAGGTTCTGTTTCAAACACCGAGCTTGTATGGTCAAGAACCAGTGTGAATTTGACCAAATTCAGTGTTACAGATTTGTTTGTAACGAATTTGGGGAAAAACAGATAAAATTAGAGAGAAGTCCCCAAATTTATGAGCAAAATCTGAGTTTAAATGACTTAGGGCTGTCTAAGAGAGGTTCAATGGCGTCGATATGCAAAATTGCAGAGATAAATTCAACCTAGAAGGCCAAATTTTGTATTTTAATGGTCGTTGTAGAGTTACAGGAAGTTTGGTGAATCAACAACTAAGATCGTGTTTGATCTTGCAATCAACGACCCATATTCACTTTAATAAATTTAAAAATTCATAAGGTTTCAACCGTTTGAAAGGTTGAGTAGATCAATGGTCGAGATTCGTTTTCGGTGGTTGGGAAGTTGATGCAAATCGACGGTCTAGATTAGTTTTGGCCATTTAGGAGTTGGAGTTGATCAAGGATCAATATCATCTTGTCTTGGAGATTGATGATCCAAATCCATTGGGGATTTGGTTGAAATTTCTAACTGTTGGAAATTCGCCAAGAGAAATCACCGACGACCAATGTCGGGTTGACCGAAATGGTGAAGAGTTTGGTTCGACCAAAAGAAACCTTCAAAAATCGATGGTCGGGTGTCGATAGAGTTGAATGAAGTTAGTAGATCAATGACCGAGATCATTTTTCAATGGGAGATCGGTGGTCCAAATTCATCGGGATTTTGGTCAAAATTTCTAAGTATTGGAGTTGGCCGAAAGAAATCGCTGACAACCGATGGTCGGGTCGACCAGATGGAAAAAGTGTTTTGTTCTCCAATAGAAATCGCCAACGACTGATGACCGATGGTTGGTTGTCGACATAATTTTCAAAGTGTTTCGGTGGCCGATAAAAATTGTTGATGCTTAATGGTCGAGTGTCGGCCGATTCATTGAGGTGTTTCGATTGAGCAAGAGAAAGCTTTGATGGTTGGGTGTCGGTCGATTCAACGAGTTGTTTGGGTTGTCTAAGAGAAACGACCGACGACCGATGAAGAAAGGAGGGTGATGATGTGTCATTCCATGTCAGATCCTTGTGTTATTCCATGTCAGTCAGAGTGCCATGTTAGAGTCTACGTGTCATGCCACGTCAAAATTTGCCACATCAACTAAGAGATGGTTGATGGCTGATGGTCTAGTTGGTCGATTTGAAGAAGTTTTTTCGTTAGCCAACAAGGATGGTCGACGACTGATCACCGATGGTCAGGAGTCAATCAAATTACTAAGGTGTTTCATCCACTAATGAGAATCGTTAATGGTCGATAGCTGATGGTCGAGTCAGTTGGTTTAACGTTGTGGTGCAAATCGATTGCTAAAGGAATGGGTTGATGACCGATGGTCGAGTTGACAATTTTGGGAAAATGTTGTGTGCGCTAAAAGGAGAAAGCCGATCACCTATGGTTGATAGTGTCATATCAATGATTAAAGTATCACTTGATTTGAGATCAACGACTCAGATTTAAAGGCTGTTGTGACAGTAAAGCAATCAAATTTCTATGAATTTTTCGGGTTTTTGAAAGTCATGAACTTGCAGAGCCGTTTTGAGGCCCTAAACAACGTTTTTAACAATTCTAATTTTCAAGATTGTAAGTGTCATAGGCACCAAATATATTTTTTGCAATTTAGATAAAATATCTCGTGGAGAGATTTCAAATGAGCTAATTTGTTCGCAAAACAGAGCTTGTATGAGAAAATTACAACCAAAATAGTTAAGGTAAAATTTTGGTGCTACTTTACTTCCGAAGGGCATAACGCCTTGCTCGGAGGTCCGTTTGGGGCACAATAGTAGTCTATGAAAATATTTTGAATCATAGAAGAGATCCATGGAGCTAGATTTGGAATCTGGGTATGTAAAAATGTGCACGAAGAGAAATAAGACACTTGTAGCATACATGGCAAAAAATGTAAAACAATAAAAAACTTCTGCAGGGTGCAACTAACAGTTCAAAGCCCAGTTAAAGGTGAAATTGTGACAGATCATTCAAAAGGTAGTAATAGACATACCCAATGTAAAATACCAAAGGAGTTGGTGTAGGGATGCATAAACATGGATAAAATTTCCAAGTCAAGAAAAAGTGCAAAGGGGCAAAAATGTCATTTCCAGTATGCTGTAGATTTTGACTAGAGCATTAGTTTTACAAATGAGAGTTGTTGTGGTTTTAATGTTAGCAGTATTATATATTTCATGAAGAAAATTTTCCTTGGTTCCCAATAGAATCTGTAGGTGGGGAAAGTTGATGTTTAAGATTATTTTGCATTTGAGAAAAGGTGCACAATATGGGTAATTGAGAATATTCAATTGGCTATAACGTTCTGCTCGTTGCTCAGAATTGAGAAAGAAAGTAGTTGCTGGAAATCTAGTGGATAGGAGAATCCATATATCCACTTAGAATTCAGTTTTGAGCCAAATATTTCTGAAGGAGTTATAAGGAAGGTCTCTGGTGGACATGAAGGACACATAATGAGCATAATTGAAAATTTAGAGAGCCGTAAATTTTGGTTCGTAAATCCAATTGAAGCATAAGTATGGTCATTGGAATGGTAATCCAAAGGATATCATGACAGAAGTTATAATTTCTCCAAGGGATCATTGGGGTTCTCCATAAATTTGCAGGAGAAATTAGAAATGTATTTCATGAACCATGTAACTACTTAATGTGAAGATTTTTCCAAATAATGTCAAAGTTTGGAGAAACTTTCCCAGATGATAGAGGTGAGTTCAAGAGGTAATTGATGGGTAAGGAAGAGTATTGAAATCCATGATAGTGCATATTCATAAGCATAGAGGCACACTTGAAGTGAAATAACCTAATAATGGGAAAATGATGACCGAGCTTGTTAACATGACATTGTTAATTAGTAGAGAATCATTCAAGAAAAAAGTGTTGTGTGAAGGGATTCCTAGAAAGGGGATAAGATTCCACAATTGAGCATTGTGTGGGTCTGTTCTAGATCAATCCCAGGGTGCATTGGATATGGAAGTAGGTTAGGCTTATGCAATTGGCTAAAGCATCAAAGAGTTGTAAAGGGAAGTGCAGGGTTGTAGGGTAGGTGATGCAAGGTTGACAAAGGTCTAAGGAAGAACAGATGAATATTAGTATTCAATTGCTATAGAGTCTGAGTGTCTTGCAAGGGAAAATCAACATATATTCTCACATGAGACATGAATCCAACAAGTAATGAGTGTCATAAGCATGCACAAGGAGTTAAGAAGAACTCTGTAACCTTTGAAGCAGAGTAGTATTGAATGGCCAAGTAGTGCTTCACAATGAATCACTAAATGAAGTGAAGAGAGGTATTTAAAATTGAGCAAATCCATGGATGGAAAACGAGTATTAGAAAGATGACACAAAACAATATTTCAGAATGTTGAAATGTTAATTAATGATAATGGTATATCGAGACCAGTTTGATCGAAGAAATGTGGAGTGGTTAATTAGATTGTAGTGCTAATGTTCAACTAGAGTAGTGCATGTTACAACACTATGAATATTGAGAATTATAGCCAAAAGATGTCGGAACAAGTTTTCTCTACACAAAGAACGTAGTTATGAGATGGCAACACTAGTGGATCTAGTGGCTGGAAATGCAAAATGACCAAGTGAGACCTTGGATAGAAGGCTCAAAAGAGGGGCTAGTGGTGCACAATTGAGTAGAATGGAAGTGCACAAGGAAACAAGGTTCTACATAAATTCAAGGACAACCATCTACAACAAAAAAAATAAAAATTAATTAAATCTGAAATAGATATGCGTTGGAGTGCATGATAGAATTGATGCATTATGCATACAATAAGGATATAATGCATGTGAATGAAATATCAAATTCTTGGTGCACAATGATGTGCATTTTTGCAAGTGGACATGCTTGAACAAGTTGGTGGCATGAGTATAGACTATGAGTCATCTGTTGATATATATATATATATATATTCGAATAAAAATAATGATGGATTGTGTATCCAGGAAAAATGATTATAGCATGATGATATTGTTGCTTATGACATCCATCCATATGTAGAAAAACGAGGATGGTGGGAATCTTGATCAAGAGGTTGGTGAAGGGAGCCTGTGAGATTCTACAAAGTACTAGTTGATGAGGGAGCATCAAGTAAATTGATGACAACCATGTAGGTATGCATTTGGGGTTGTTATGATGTATATATGATTGAAGGGAATTGAGTTAATAATTCTCTCAGTCGAATATCAATATTTGAATTGATGTAAAGGCATAAGACCTTGAGTATGCAAATATTATTTGTTGCTTGAATGCATTTATGGGAAATTTAATTGCATATTGTGTTATGTTGGTTATGAGAACATAACCAAGTTAAGTCAGGGGACATTACTCCTGTTGTAGCAATGAATTCCATTATAAATGGTCATGTGAGATTGGATATGGAAAGGCTATAGTGCCATCCAAGTGCATAATGGTTTTCCCCTATATAACCAATGTTGGACTGCAACCTTTTTGCCTACACTGACTAACACTAAGGGATGATGTTCCTAGTGTTGTGTATGGGTTGAAGGTGAAGGTATCCAAATGATCAGATGGGTTATGGGGAAGAGTTTGGATGATGTATTAAGGCGTGGGCCATACCTTCCAATTCACACGGTGTAATACATGACATGAACATATGGTATTCCAGAGTCAATGCAAGGATGCATTGTGCAGATGTGACCATGATTATTGACACATCAATTTTATTATTAGTAAAGTTTGATTGCATTGTGAAAATATTGGAATAATGATAATGCATGTACATTGAATGATGGATTCATTTTAGATAATATGATCAATGGTTGAATTCCATTTTTAATATTAATAATGACTGGAAATGATTGAATTGCTGGTAAATTACAATTCTAAGATCATTTCATGAACTACTGCAAATGTGCATGAGTGCTAACAATCTTGTTTGGCTATAAGAAAGTGGAGGAAATTGCAGGTAGAGTGGTCTTGGATATGGAAATGATGTAAGCCTATAAGAAAGACTAATGAGAAAAAATCTCATGCATGGGAATATTTATTTTTCTTGTATAAACATATTTGAGAAATTAATAATTGAAATTTTTTGTGGTATGCTAACAATTTGTTTGTATGCATGGAAATTGAGAAAATTGCAGGGGAAATGGTCTTGGATATGGCAGGGATGTAATCCCATAAGGAAGATTGATATATACTGCTACAAGATCCAAACAACTATGAGCCGTAAACTCATGTTTGGGAAATTCTGTTTTCCTGTGTAAAATATATTTGATTTTTTTTATAATGAAAATGTATGATGGTGTCTCATATTGAATGTATGCATATGATGCATATAGGATGATTTCCATAGGTTATAGATTTCTAGTGGAAGTCTAACTGCAAGTTTGCATTTGTCTGTGTGAGAACACCTTGGAAAATTATGGATCGCCTGAGGAACTATATAACAATGAAAGGGATGCCTGAGCCTAGAGAGTGAGTATAATAGAAGAACTTGTCAGGCCTGAAGAGTGAAATCCTATGTGAGTCAAATTTTCTAAGAACCAGGTTTTCAGGCCTGAAGAGCGAACTCATGCATGAGTTTCACTGTAGCAACAAGGTTGTTGTTGGTTATTTCTTGGTTGTTCTTCCTAGCAGTAAATCCCTTGAGATCCCAATAGTGAGATTCCTAGTTACCTGTACCAAAGAGACCTTGATAAATGAATGGTGAAGCTCGATGGACTGAGGACAATGAAGGGGGAACATTCTTTGGGTCAACCCTGATAAATTAATGGGACGCCCAATGGACTAAGAATAATGAAGGTGTACATTCCTTGGGGTTGGGCAGGGCATGAGGAAGAGAGCTAGTGGAAATCAAGATAGCCGTAGGAGAATGCCAATGGCTTATGTATATGTTTTGGGTCAGGGTTCCTTTGTATCTATTTTTTGGGGCTAGAGCGCCTTTGTACTTATGATTTTTGGGGGCCAGAGTGCCTATAAATTTATTTTTTTTGGGGGTTGGAGCACCTATGTATTTGTAGTATTGGGACTAGAGTGCCTATGTAATTTTGTTTAGGCTGTAATGCCTATGTGATATTAGGCCAGAGAGCCTATATGTTTATGGTGGTGAACCAAGATGGTTCACTATGTAAATATCCAATATAAATAGGACAATATAGAATAATCCATTTAAGGATAATAAATATATTTAATAATAATTGTATAAGAATGAATAAGATGACGAGTACAATGAGAATGAGGGCCTTATATACCCACACAGGGGTGTCCATTCATGAAGAGACATAACCTTTCATCATGAAGGTGTCTCTTCCTTATTAATCATTAATTATTAATTTATATTGTGTTCATAACATTTCCTTCCCCTTAAAAATGCTTTGTCCTCAAAGCATATTGATGAAAAAGGATTGAAGGCTTTTTCTTTGGCTTGTAATGTCTTCTCATCATTCACTGTTCTAGGAGCCATCGTAGTTGATGATACGAGACAATATAAACATCTGAGTGCTGAGAAAATTTGTTGAATCGAAAAAGGATCTGACCATCCTAATTCAATCTTTTGCGGAACGTTTCACTTCCACGATGAACTAATATCATGAGACTTAAATTCACTGGTATCAATATTTTTCGGATGATAAGTTCGTCGTTCTCGTCCTGAATGAAATTTATCTTATGACTGGTTTAGATATTTGCTCTTATGATTTGGATGTTGATAAGGAATTCTTATAGCATTATTTTCCCTTATCATACTTGTAACATTTTCTTCTTTTAACTTTGATATATGATTTTTTTCATGCATTGATGTTGCCTTGTTAATGGATGAATTTTGATTAGTAAGTATATTTGGAGCTTCCATCGTTTGTACTTCGACACCTGATGTTGTCCTTTTTTTAGTTGATTTTGCATCTTCTTGAGCGATACTTTCTTCATTACCTGATTTGTTGATATCTTTAATGTATGGATTTTCAAGTTTGTCTTCTTTCGACTTTTTGATTTGTTATAGTATCTCCTGATTAAGGTTCTTCAAATGAGAATTTTCTTCTTCATTTTTCTGAGAGGTTCTTCTTCAATTCTTTTTCAAGAGCTTCCTTTTCTTGTTCTAATTTTTTTCCATATTGCTTCGTAACCTTAGACTTCTTGATTTGGGCAAGTAATTTCTTTTGGTGGTTTTTTAAATGAGAAATTTCTTCGTTTTTTTTCTGTGATAAGTTCGTTAAATTATTTCTTCGTCTCTTGCATTTATTTTTGATTTTCTTGAAGCATTACTTCTAAGACATTGTTAAAGTCTTTTGGTCTTACTGGATCTGGTTATGATGTAATGTCTTGTAATGTTACCATCTTCTCCTTATAGGGGAATGTTACAA
Organism: Picea abies; assembly: GCA_900067695.1. Taxonomy (NCBI): domain Eukaryota; kingdom Viridiplantae; phylum Streptophyta; class Pinopsida; order Pinales; family Pinaceae; genus Picea; species Picea abies. The sequence continues at coordinate 667 of CBVK0100872707.1, read as the reverse complement.
ACTTTTTCTCCATGTTTAATATGAAGGTACCTAGACTTTTAAACCAGGGTAACCCAATGACGATGTCAACTTCTTCTTGATACATAGTTGTAACATAGAATTGAGATATATACTCATATTAATCAATCTTCACTTGTAACTCCTTAATTAAAAAATAATCTTCTTTTCCAATTATATTCGACTCTGAAATTAATAATTGATTTGCCAAATCGATATTCATGTAATTTGTATTATAGTCCAAGCTAATAACAATGTTTACCTCTCTTCCTTGAATATTTCCTTTTAATGTCGAAAACCTGCAACATACGGTTGGACAACCTTCATAAGTAAATCTTCCTTTCGTCATTTTAAAATTTAGAATTTGGCTTTTGTCGATATTTTACAATAACTAATTTCTTAATCGTGAAGCTTGTATACCTTCTTTTTTTAAGTAATACCTTGTTCTTTAATGAATTCCTTGAAAATAATAATAATAAATTCCTTTCACTCCTCCCTTGCCTTCACTTCTTGTAGTTTCTTCTAAATATTATGAATTTTCCCTTTTTTAAATTTTGATTTGAAACTTACGTAACTGTACCCCTTTTTTTCTTTTAAAACTTTTAATTCCTCCTTTAATAATCCAATACAATTTATTTTTACCTATATTTAATATATTTGTTTTTTTTTT
>CBVK0100872703.1:0-10197 GCA_900067695.1 Picea abies | reverse complement strand
TAATTACCAAATGGATGATGTGCATGTTGAGGATGTAAGAAGACAAACACATGAAAATGATAGACAAAAACAACAACAACAAAGAGAGAAGTTAGAACAAATGAGTGATGAAGAAAGGAAAGATTGAAGAAAGCAAAAAAGCGAAGAACAAAGAAAGGCACAACAACTAACAACTAAAGAACATTGAGAAGAGCTAAACCAACAATCTGAACAACAACGATGATATCAAAGACAATATCGACAAAGAAAGACACAACAATTGACAACTGAAGAGCATGACAACTAAAGAATGTCAAGAACAAATAAAGCAATGATTTGAATGAAAAAGAGCATATCAACAAATAAGGCACAACAAATGACAACTAAAGAATGTCAAGAAGAGATAAAGCAACAATCTAAACGACAAAGAGCATATCAACAAAGAAAGGCACAATAAATGACAATCGAAGAAAATGAAGAATAGAGAAAACTAAAATTTGAATGACAAAGATCATTTAAAAGAGAATATGGACAAAGAAAGGCACAACAAATGACAACTGAAGAACGCTAAGAACATAGAAAACAAAAATAAGAATGAAAGTGCATGTTTATAAAGAAAACAATATTCCACCAACGCACACATAGATCCAACTGATGTAGAAAATACGAAGTTCGATCCAACTGAAGATATTCAAATTCATAATAATATAATTGTTGCATTTCACGATATGAATGTTGCACATCAAAAATTTCGTTATAGGATTGATTGATTGGCTCAAATTCAAATGTGTCATGTGTGTGACGAGTCATATGTTAGAATTCAAGTATTTAATATAGGTCCAAAGTGCATGAGATGTAGAAGAGAAGGAACTTATCATAGATTTTCGGCTCAAAACCATATGGATCCAGGATTACAACCTCGAGTCCTTGAAGTGCTCACACAAGTTAAAGAGATTTTGATAGCACGTGCAATTCCAATTTTGCGAGTTATGCACTCAATAGGTGGACAATACAAATATAGAGGACACACCATTAGTTTTCCTCGAGAGGTTAAAAATGTTGCCATAACATTTCCCCGGCATATTAAAGACTTATATTTGATGGTTGTTGTGAGGAAAAAGGGTCGACAAGAATCAAGTTATGATTTTACTATCATAAAACAAAGAGTAATGGTTGCATTATTATATAAGATTCAAAATGATCCATATTATTGTGATGTTCGAGTTGATAATAATGCATTTGATGAGTTACCTGCAATTGCAATGGATGTATCACATGTGATTAATTATGTTACTTTACCAGAGATAAAAAAATGGCATTGATTTTGCAATGTTGGAAGGGGTACCAAGGATTGATGATGCATTAAATGGATTACAAACATCTTCTTTTGCAACAAAGCTTCCAAATGCACCATGGGAGATTGAGCTTATTTGAGCTTGGGCAAATAACGCTAATCTAGAATAACATAACACAAATGGTGGATTAAATGAAGTGAATAATTGGCCCGACATTGGCTCATCTATGATCAATGAGTATAATATTGAGGGGTTATTCGGTATGACATTTCCATCATTGTTCCCAAGAGGTGAAGCAGATTGGTTGCAACCACGAAGACAAAATGGTCATCTTCATGAATATGCAAAACATCTTCTCAGTTATTGTGACAATGAGTTTGGAATGCACCCTCGCTTTAGAAACTTATTACTTAATATCATCTTGAGACATTGTGCTCAAGCTTCCTTTGCAGTTTTCGGGAAAAAGAATATGGAAAATCTACCTACAACAATGGATGAGTTACGAGAACATTTACAAAATCTTCTAGATCCATGACTTGCAGAAAGATTAATGTGTTTTGGAGCTCTACTAAGAGGTACACGTGCATATTAGAGCAAGTGTTGTGTAAAGTTATCGAACTTGATTCAGTAGATTGGGTGTCCAACAATATTCTTCACATTAAGTGCAATAGACATACAATGACCATATTTTCATACATTATTGCCTAGTACAAGTCATGTAGATCCAAGGGAAGCAAGGAAATGGAGACGTCATAACGAGATTGATAATCCTCATATTGTAGCACATAATATGCACTTAAGGAATACAATGTTTCGAGATGAATTTTTTAATCATTTTCATCAAGCTAGAGATTATCGGTGTCACTATGAGTGGAAACATCATGGATCTCCACATGTGAATGGATTTCTATGGTTAAAAAATGCTCCTAATATGGACATATTGAACTAGGATGATAATGCCCAAGTTAGAGTTGCAAAGAATATTTTAATAGATGTGTGCATGCAATGAATCCATGTGATCGACATCAGAGAAATCTTCAGGTTAGACTCAATTGTGATGATCATCCTTGCTTAAAGGACATGCAACAAATATTTCAATCTAATCCTATGATTAATTATGAAGAACTTCTTAATTGTGTTGGACATTACATCACTTGCAATTAGAAATCTTGCCTCTGAAACAAGGTAGGAAAATAGTATGTTGATATAAGGCACCATGGGATCTATGTGATCAATCAAAACTTTATGTTGATGAGAATGGAGAAAAGAATTATGAACCAAGATGAAATAATGATAGATTGAATACACTCAATCATGAAACATTGATGATGTGGACTGATAATATAGATTGGAAACCTGATCTTTCGAAGTGCGTGGTCATTAATTAGATAGAAAAATATGTTGTCAAATCTAAAAAAGGATCAGAAACATTCAACAATATGTTGATGCATCTCTCTACTATTCTGAATCCAAATGAACCAACAACACATGCATACATGAGTTTTTTGTGTGAAATCGTTGTTGATAGGGATATATGTGCACATGAGATGTGCCATTTGCTTCTAGAGCTTCCTCTTTTTGAATGTAGTTGTCGATTTGTGGTTATGAATGTTGGTGTGAAGGTTTTAAAACAAGTGCAAATTGATACATATAATGCTAACAATGATGATTCTCTTATTAATGGATAAACCAAGCGATCTTCCCATATTAAGCACCTTGCATTGATAGATGTCGCGAAATCATGGTCATATGACAAACGTCGACGTGGGGAAAAATGGTTACCATGGAAAAATGCAACTATTGTACGCATGTTTCCTTGATTTAAATCAATTCTCGATCGAGGAGATGACAAGTTCGTAGAATTATGTTGGTCTGAGTTGGTATTATACAAGACTTTTCATGACTTCCATAGAAATATAGACCACACAACTGATGAAATAGTGCATAATTGGGAAAAATTGAGATACAAACCATGGCATGTTGAATGCAATCCATTGCCTCCAATCAATCCAATTGATTTGATGATGATGAAGAAGTTCCAAATCCGGCTATATATTCTAGGGAGAATGAATGGGAGATCCTTTGTGCATTGTATAAGAATAAATTTATAAATTACAATGAGTTTGAGATGCTTGGACATAGGGATTGTGATGTTGAGCATAATTGGAACACAATTTTTGTGGATGAAGACACTTCAAATCGTGCTATTCATTTCTTATCTCAGAAGTGAAAGTTGAGTTCCATTCTTACTAACCAACATGCAAAGTCTTATTCATTTGAATGTCTGGGGTTTAAGCAAAGAAGTGCATTTCATATTGTCCTTGGTCATTATAGATTAGGGGTTGATCCACTATGTATGATAATCCAAGGAACTGTAGATACATGAAAGTCATATTTGATTGGAGCTATCAAAAATGCCCTCGAAAGTGAGTCTCTTCTTGAGAAGAGCTTGTTACTTCTTTTAGCTCCTATAGGCATTGTAGCTTTCAACATATTTGCAACAATATTTCATTATGCACTTCAAATATCATTAAAATAGATAACATGTCTATAAGGATCACATTTAATTACCTTACAAGATGAGATGAAACATGTGAAATATATCCTGACAGATGAAATGAGTTTCATTGGAAGAAATCTGTTCACAAATATTGATTCCAGACTTTGCTAAGCTTTCCCAAAAAATGCTAACATTGCTTTTGGTGGGAGGTTAGTTATATTGGTCAGTGATTTGGGACAATTGCCACATGTTATGGATAAACCTATATATGCATCTGAAGGTCTTGCAAAAGAATTATGGAACACATTCACAACAATTGTGACCCTCGATATTGTGTTTCGACGAGATGGACAAAGCAATGAGCAAAAATGTTTTCGTCGTTTGTTGATGAATGTTAGGGATGCAATTCCAACTATAGAAGACTGGAAGTTACTTATGAATCATACAGATACTTCCTTGGATGCTTCCACAAAAGATTCCTTTAATAAGGAAATACATTTGTTTGCGACAAATGATGATGTACAAAATCATAATAAGTGTTGTTTAAGAAACCTAAATTGTCCCATTGCAGCCAGTGTTGCTACACGAGGAGAAAAAACTACTCTATGGAAACATATGAGGAAGACATGGAACTTGAGTTACTTATCTTAGTTGGAGCTCAGGTGATGCTTACATCAAACATATGGATTGATTCAAGACTCGTCAATGGTGTTCTTGGAGTTGTAGAAAAAAATGTGTATAACCTTGGAATTTTACCACCCCAACCACCCACATTTGTTTTAATGAGATTTGTTAATTATTTAACCATGTAAGATTTGATCCCTCTCAAGGGTTGATAGATCTAGAGTTAAGCGAATCTAGGTTGGTTTGATATATATATAACAGAAACGGTTATAATTTTAATGAAAAAAAGGTTGCGCCATAACTAATATAGCCAAATAGTACATAAATTCATGGCCAAAGTTCTAAAGCACTATTACAAAAAAACCTTTATCCCATCTACTCTTGAGTCCAAAGTCCATTACAAAAAAACTATTAATTTGCCAGGGATAGATGGCGACATAAGAGTATAACAAAAACATAATTTTACACTGCATGAACTAATACTAATTGAGCTTAAGAGTTGTATCCACCTCGCCTGGATCAACTTCCCGATCTTCATTAACTGGATGAGGCTGAAGGGGTTGAAGAACTTCGCAAGATGCCATAGAACCTTCTGAGGGAAAGGGACGTTGATGTGCTGGAGCAATGGAGGGAGGATGTTGAAGCTGACGTCGTAGGGATCTCATATGAGTGTCATGTCGGCTAATTGCTCAAAGAATTACTGCCAATTCCTCGTTCTTCTTAGTCTCATGTTCCTGAATCTGACGAGTTAAATGAACGTTGGAGCTTCGAAGTGCCTCAATTTTGGATTGTTGAGTATTGAGTTGCTCCTGAAGATGCTTCGATCGACAATCAATGCATTCACAGGGTGAATTTCTACGCCTCCACATGATGTGCCTCTAGTACAAACATAATGAAGACCAAAGCCTATACCAAAAATTAACAGAATTGGCATTGTTGAAATGCCAAATGAACCATTCAATTACCACCCATAGTCTTCCTTTGATTGCAACCTCCAGCGAACATGAAGTTAGATCCTTCCAACAAAAGGGCCGCTCCAAACAATGAATAGGTGAGGTGCCAATCGTTCTTATTGTCGAAATCGTCTCCTGAAGTTCAGATCCCATGCATGTGTTGAACCGGGCTAGGATAGATGAATGTTTGCAACGACTCCTTCATATTTTCACATGAGAACATCATATATGATGAAATGAGTGTTATATTCCACGAGCATACCTTACAATGCATGTGTGAAGGGGGATGAGTGCCTCGTGCCACCGATACACGAGGAGTCCTTTGAATGCATGCGCCAATTCCTTCCTTCGTTCTGAAGGTACTTGTAGCCATAATCCCCACTTCCCTTTTTTTAATGTCATAGAGCCAATTTAATGTCTTGATGGCACCGCGTCCTTTGCCTAAACTCATAGACAATTCAAAGTAAATAATATAATAAATATTGTTCATTTATCTTTAGTGTGCTTTGGGTAAGTTGTTTAGCTTCTCTAGCCATAAGATCTGCATAACCATTCTGATGTCTCAATACATGATGATGTATTCTGATGTCTCAATACATGATGATGTCTTAATACATGATGATAACAGACGGATTGAAATTTTTGCTCCAGATTCTTGATTCTACAATATGTCTATCATAGACTTAGGATGAGCTTTTTTGATAATTCTACAAAGTCCTTGGATAATAATATCAGAATCACCGATGACTATTAGATGCACCAAATTATCACTCGATATAAGATTCAAAGACATATAAACTGCGAAAATTTCTGATTGATTATTGGTAGCACTTCGGAGCCCCAAGAATATTCTATATTTTTGTTTCCATCGCCATCGGTGTCAAAGACAACTCCCCCTTTTAAATAAAAATATTTTATACTATTTTCCATCTATAAATAAAAATATTTATAGATCAACTCTCTGCTAAGAGACGATTATGCTGCATGTTACGCGGCACACAGCTCACTCCCACCCCAACATCTCATTGCAAGTTTTACTAACTTAAATCCCTTACATCTTTTAATGATCCCGAGGGATAAAGAAATTCGAAGTTCAACGCTGAATTCTTAATAAATCTTATGTCAGCTAGGTTACATGTGTTTAAAAATGTCACTAGCATGATGAAGATCTCTCACAGAAGCCGTGGAAACACCGGCGCCTCATAAGGGGCACTCAAAACGGATCCTCATTGCGCTCCTATGTGACTACTCCTGGGAATCCACACCCAACTGGAATTCGGTATCGATCTATTTATTTAACTGCACGTTCGCATCTAAGCATTATAGTAATGGTTTGCGAGGATTGACTTTCAGAGATATTATTTTCATTCATTCATGCGATTCGTCTATTTTAACTAACTTGATTTTATTCTTCTACATACTTGTGCAGGTCTGTTCTCTGTAACAGCCGAGATCGATTCGGAAAAAGGTAAGTAGTTCCTTGCCTGTATTTCATGTTTGTTGTGTAAGAATGGCTTCCTGGAATTGGCAATGTGGATTTGAATTGAATAGAATAGTAGTAACATGACAGGCTGTGAGATTCTGTCCGTTTATTGAAGTTGAAACATAAATGTCTTTCTTCAGTTTATTGGTAACCTGTTATATAGAAGATTGAGTGGTCGCTTAGGTAGATCCATTAATTTTATTTTGATCCAATTCAAGAAAGGGCTGTCGTCAATAGGAGGTTTAGCTCCTTACTGTAGTACTTGTTTTTGGGTGCGGTTCAACAGTCAGTTAGGGCGTTAGGCCATCTGTTGTGGGGTGCAATTTGTGAAAATAGTTTAGTTCCCAGGATTCAAATGCAACCATTGATTCGCCATTAACACCCACTAATCACTAAACCAAATCCACTTTGTCTGATTGGAAATCAGTACATTTTGTTTTGGAAGTAACTTTTAGAAATATACCTCGAGGAGCTGACCACATATAGGGGACTTCTTTCAGATGCCAGGTCTGAGGGGTAACTATTTATTCGTCCAAAATCAGCCAGACTTTCACCACGCCTCATCCCGTTGGAACTCATTTTACAGAATTCACATTATTCAGGTGGGGTAAGACTGTAGACCACAACGAGAATGGAACGCTGGACCTCACCAGTGAACCAATACTTTTATGACAGTTGAAACATAAAAGATTTGCATTAAATGCACAATTAGCAGGTGAGCAAGTACAGGGAAAGACATTGATAATTTGATACTAAACTAATTTATGCATTAATAGCAGTTGTTCATGAAAGAGAGAGAGAGATCATTAACATTGTTGATATTTCTATTAATTCTGGGTTTTGCACCAGAAAAGTCAAGTTTATAACTAATTGTCACTTTTAGTATCTCCCTCTGTTGTTTTATCTTTGTTCCTAGATGATTTAGGGTTGAAAACTTGTTGCTTGCATAATATGAATGTTACAAGAAGCATGAGGGTTAGCTACTTTTCGTTGGAGTAGTACAATGCAGAATTCAGAGTAGGGCAGGGAAGAGGATTAGTGACTGAATATGCAGAATTCAGAGTGGGGCAGGGAAGAGGATGGGTGATTTAATATACAGAATTCAGAGTAGGGGAGGGAAAATGGTGGGGAATTGTCGTGGCAATGTTAAGCTGGAATTGGATACATTGTTATGAACAGAACCCAACTTCTATCATCATTTTTACTTTGCTGTTTTGTTAATTAATCTACCACATTTGTGGATTGCATATCTAGGCCCTTCATTTTGCCCCAGGAAATACAGATCAATGACCTTTAAAAACATATCGCAGACTAGTTCATGCAATGATATTCCATACTGGGATGTTTCATGTTTGTCCAGAACATAGACACTATGTCTACTACAAGCACAGCACTCTTTATGATTTTTATCATAACCTATACAAGGCATTAGGGGTATAATAATGGATCCATCTCTGCTTCTCTGAAAATTCAATTCAAAGTATCTTCTCATATTGAGACAGGGCATGCATTTACTTGTATAGGCCTACAAAACCGAACTTTTGACACTTTACATCACCGGAGAGGTTTGTTGGGAAGGGAAGTTTATGATTTTTATCATAATCTATACAAGGCATTAGGGGTATAATAATGGATCCATCTCTGGCTCTCTGAAAATTCAATTCAAAGTATCTTCTCATAGTGAGACAGGGCATGCATTTGCTTGTATAGGCCTACAAATCCAAACTTTTGACACTTACAATCACTGGAGAGGTTTGTTGGGAAGGCAAGTTTCAGTATAACGTTTTAAGATTCACTTCACCTTAGCATAAAGAGAAATCCTTTGCATCTGTGATTTGCAAATGAAATGGATTGATTAGAATTTTGTCCCTTCAGTTCTCATGCTTATTTATCTTTACTGTATGCAATTCAAAATGAATGCTCTCTATTGACCTTATTAAAGATTGTTTTGTAAAGAATATGAAGCTATTTTGGTGCAGACTGGTTCCAGGGGTTTTTTCAGCCAAGACAGACCTTAAAATCCCATACAAAGCCAATAAGAAACCAAAACTTATGTTATAAAAGGGTGAAAACACTTTAGAACGATAGCAGGGCGCGATAGAGACAACATAGAGTTTCATGGCTTGAAACCGAGATTTACAGATAAGTGAATTCTGGTCACTGTTAGTTCAATGTGTCCAAATGTGATTACATTTGATTCTTATGTTTTGACCCTCCAGGTGGTGTGAAATGCACTGGAAGAAACCCATCCCCCTTAAAGCCATACAGTTCCTGTTTGAAGTGTTGATGATGAAGTTGCACCAGCTGAAGATTCTCAACCTGGTTTAGTAGGGATAGTCCAGGACACCTTGGATATGCTGTGTTTATAACTTTATACGATGTTAATATGTGGTGAATGCATTTTGTTTAGGGATCAATATTATCATGTTGTCAGTATTCGTACCTATGTCATTTGAAATGTGAAACCCTAAATTGGAATTCCTAGAAAAATCCTTGGTGTGGCCATAGAGTGAAGTTCATTGTTTGTTTGAAATTTTTGTGTGCAAGAAAGATGAGCTATACTCGTATTCACATTCTTGATCAAGGTGCTGATGGGATATTGTTACTCATTAATTGTGGCTAGCCTTAGGAGTAATATTTTATGGAGTGTATATAATCCTTTATTGCAGTTGCTATTGGCATCAGGACTGCTTTTGTGATAACTAACTTGTTCAATCATAGAACTAATCATGTGATTAGGGATATCATTCCATGATTGCAAGATGCAGCCTTAGTAAGTTTGCCTTTGGTAAAAGATGCCCCCATTGCTAAATGATGGGAATAGTCTATTAAACACTCTTCAAATATATGTGTCTTGGGGTACTACAAAACATTAGTCAGGGTGATCATTCTGCGATTGCAAGATGCAGCCTTAGTAAGTTTGGCTTTGGTAAAAGATGCCCCCATTGCTAAATGATGGGAATAGTCTATTGAACACTTGTAATGTTCCTGACTTGGCTAGTCTAGGAAACGTTGCTAATGTGTGTGTAGGATTAATCGTTTACAGCATATAAATGATCATACAAATAACAATGCGACAAAGGACTGCAAAGTTTATATTATGATATCTCCGTGGATTACAAAATGGTTGAATGCGGCTGAATAAACTGACAATACTCGACTAGATTAACAGACAAAGGATCTTAGCCGGAATACAAATAAGCAACTGTGGTTGAATAAAATAACAACAGTTGGCTACATCAAAAGACAAAAGGATCTTAGCCGAAATACAAATAAGCAACTAAAATATAATACCTGGAATATGGGAGCACTGCGGAATCAATGAAGAATGATGGAAGACCTGGATGATCTTCCTAGTGACTA
>CBVK0100872701.1:0-18894 GCA_900067695.1 Picea abies | reverse complement strand
CTATGACATGCTTCTTATTGAAAGTTTTATTACTCTGAGCAATGTGGGGAGGTGCTTAATCTAGTAGAATCTCCATTTGAAAACACTGAAATCAACCGTGAGTATGCTTCAATTTTGTAGATAATTAAGATTTCTAGTAGTCATGAAGAAAAAATATGCAGAGGCAATCCAATATTCAGTTGGGACTGGTAAACAAAATTTTTATTCAGGTATTCTCTCATGTATTTTATGATCCGATCGCAACATATATGGATATTTTTGTTAGCTCAAATTTTGTATTGCTTTTTCACTGTGGATATCAGTTTCAGGGATACTCTCAGCAAAATTTTATTTTATCATTGTCCATTTTTATTTTTCAAAACCAAAGATAAGTCTTGCATTCCAAATAGTTATTTGACTAGTTATATTGGACATCTCATATTACTTAATTAGGGATTTGAGCTGGGTAGATTAGTGTAGGTCGATGTACATAAATAAGATCACTCCATGAGCATGTGATTTTCAGTTTGAATTTGTCTACAGTGTGAGTTTAGTTTGCAACTTATGACCGTGTTTTTATTTTTCAATAAGGGGTAGATATTTTTTTAGGAATACAATATGAAGAGATGGAATGCATAAGGCACTGAACTGGATGTTCTTGATAGCTCACAGGGAGCATGCCATCCCATGTGGAGCCAATTTTATCACATGGAATTATAGGGTTAAAGAATCATGACACATAAGATATTATTGTTTTCAGAGCTTGTATTTTAAATAAATTCTCATGGATTGTGTCATAAATTTTCTAACAGCTTCCTCCAAGTGTGCAAATTTTGTTTAAGCCATGCGTTGCGAACTGGCTAAAGGAGAGTGTTTGAGGTTGAATAGTTTGCACACATGTTTGTTAAAATCCCCAATTATATGCATCAGGCTCAAGTATACTTGATAATTTATAAGGGTTATCATGTTATTTGAAGGTTGAAAGGATTTCCTTTTACTAATATATTTGTTAGCACTGTGGATTGTGCCGCAAACCCTATGTTCTGGGACTGCTAAAACTTTCACCTTTTGAATCCTTTCAAATTCATCCTTAAATGAGTGAATTCTTACCCGTATCCATTTATAATGTGTGGTTGATCATTTGTTGAAGCAAGTTTAAAGTTGTAAATGTTGTTAATGATGTTAATGATGTTAACCAATTTTTATGCATTTTACAACATTTTTTGGGTGATGGCTATGAGTTGTAAGCCATGAGTATCAGTTGTGGTGCTTTCCTCTAAGTTATATATCAATATAATGAAGTTTACAACACTCTCAGGGCACCTAATAGAGTTTTGAAATGAAAAAACATTGGAAAAAGTGAAATGGGTTGCTATAGGAAATTTCACAATGTCGACGTTGTGAAGTGGTATTTTTTACCGTTTTTAAGAAATTAGCACACAACAGAGGACGTTTTTGCTCATAACTTTTGAATTCCCATCTAGGTTCCTATGAATTGTTTTTTGGAGAAAGAACATGATGTTTTTGACTTGATGACAAAATATCCACCTGACATAGTTTGTCATTTGAGAAAAACAATTAAAACACCAGTGTGTTGCGAAACGTGTTGTAAACTCTCTGTTTTTCATAGTTGATTGGATATTCGCCTTGTTGGGAGGTTTCCACCTGTCAAGGAGGGTTCGAACAAATTCTCAGAGATCATTTAGATTCTAAGGGACACTTGTACCTAAGTTTTAGCTCCATTAAATACCTCATGTAGTGAGCCAAAAACAATTTATTAATGACTTCCAACAATTTCCTAAAAATTAGCAGTTTGTTGGAATTTTGTCTCTTTGACTGTTGCCACCTATATCTAAGGCCTGGAATCCAATGAAAGAGATGGGATTAGACCTTCTAAGGATATTTTGATACTATTTTCTATTTAATGAAGGAGGGAGATCTTGGAGAAGGGTGGGATTCAGGACCCAAGAGAGGCTAGAGAGAATAAGAGCAGGTAGTTTGCCTGTGTGTGTTCATTTGTAATCCTAAGGAAATTTTTATCATGTAAATATTCCTAACATTGAGTATTCATGAATTTTTTTAATATCGCATTGTGTTCTCTTTGTTATTCATCTTCATTTCTATCTTGCTTGAATGAATTGTAGCTTTGACGATTAATGGTTGTATTTGATTTATAGATTCTTGAGAAGCAAAGGGTTTGTTGTGATTGCCTATAACTCATTGTGTTTATTCAAGTAGCTTTCTAATCCATTTTCGATAGAGGATATTTGTTTAATGGATGATCTACTTTATGTTAACTTATCCTTTCTTCCATATGCCATCTTATAATCCATTTTTATGATATGATTTTCAATTGCCTTCTAACTTCAATGTGTTTGTGTGAGTCCATTGCCCATTGGTGTATCCTACTGATCTGTAGTTTGTTTTCCTCTCCCTTTCTTTCTCAATATTTTTGATCTACCTATTCAAACCAAAAATTATATTTTACATTATGATGGGTGTTGAGCTTACACTTTAGTAGTCAAAGTGTGACTTTCAGTGCTAACACACTTTCTTGACTATGTAATGGAAATCAAGTAGTCATTTGTAGAAACATGAAATGAATCACTAGAAGTAGTGATGAATAGAATCATATTCTATTAGATTTCAAGTTTTGTAAGGTTATAAGATTATCTAGTTTGTTTTGTAGGATATCCTCTCAAAAGTATTGGGTTATTTTTCCTTTGGACATCATTAGGCTAGGATGTTAGCATGTAGATAGCATAGAAATGTTTTATAAATGAATGTAATTTTGTAAATAATTATGTTCCATAGTTGATTTGGGAAAGAAAAAGTGTATTTTTAAATTTAAACTAAATAAAAAACTAATGTTACAATTATTCTTGAATAATGTTAATTAATATCTTGAAATAGTAGATAGATATCATCATCATCAAATAAAAAATAGTTCTGCAACTTTTCAAGCCCTTCCTAATATTTCGAACTAGCAATGGTGTCCCCCACTTAAGGAGGAGTTTTCCACTCCTTTTTAAATGTAGTGGCTGGAAACATTCGACCACCCTAGCCCCCTCCCATCTTTCCTGACACCTCAAGTTTACCCAACCCAATGGAAATGCAATAGAAAAAGGAGACTAAGATATCCCCAAGAAGATTACAACCACTCCTAGCTTAGATCCATCAGAACCCGAAAGTCAAAAATAAAATCCCATCGAATTACATCTCTCAATCAAAGGAAATTCTGCAGTACAAAATCTTGTTGCCCCTCCTTGGGGGAGGACATTCAATGCATGCAAGATCATACCCTCATATGAAAATTTATGGGCCTTTGTCCATATGATAAATCCCTCATGTGGTGGATCAAAACCATATGTAATCCCAAATGGGATGATGCCCTCAAACTAGGATCCAAAGGATTCTTTATGGCCATCTTCAACCTGGTTGAAGACTGAGAAATAGTATTCTAAGGAGACTCTTATTTCTTCAACTCTACTGGTATATATATGCATATTTGGAAAGATAACTTCAAATCAAAAAAGGAAGATTTCACTATAGCTTCGATATGGATCAGATTGTGCTCGCTCCCATAAGAGTATTGGCGCATGAAAATTCTAGAGGGTATTGGAAACACTCTTGGATCCTTTTTCAATATTGTAGAGTCCACCCTTCAAGGTCACTATAACTCCTATGCCCAGATCTATGTCTAAATCAATGTATCTAAAGCTTTTTCAGCATCATTATGCCTTAGATATATGGACATAGACTGGCTTCAGACCCTAGATTATGAATACATTCTCTTTCGGTGTAGAAAATTCCATGCTCAGGGGAACCTTTTCTAGGAATGTCCATTGAATAAGAAAACATAGCCCCCCAAACCCTAATTGGAAAGGGAAGATGAAGGTTTTGATAAATTCCAAGAAAAGAGAAAAGCTAAAAATAAAACACCTATCGAGTACAAACCCAAAGGCCCCTACACCAGTAATTGTTTCAACTCGATAGAAACTCTCAGAGTAAGAAGTACCCAGCCCAATCCCCTCGGTCAAGACCCAACTAAGTTCCTAACCTGGTCAAGAAAATAACCTTCCCTCCACTATTATCCCATCTTTCCTTAAGTCTGACCCCTAGATACAGGACCAAGATGATCCAATGGTCCCCATTGAATCCTTGAAGGTGGAGTAGTATGAACTCGAATACATGGATCTAGAAGATCTAGACCTGAAAGATGTGAACGAAAAGCAGAACACTCGATACAAAATCAAGAAATCACACTATTGCAAAGTTCCTTGATCAAATCAAGGAATAAAGAGAAAGGAGTAGTGACCCAAAAAATTTAAGAACCATGTGCCTTCATCTTTAGGAATCAAGAACAATTCAAGGAAAGAAATTATCAAGGCTCCAAAAGATGACAAAAAAAGAGGAAGGCTATCGAACAAGAAAATCTTACAAGAATTGGTAGAACTTATTCGAAATTCCGGAAGGATTAAGAGAATGGTAGAAAAATTATCTTCACACCCCCAACCTTCATAATGAAATACATCTCATGTAATATAAGAGGCCTTAACAATCCAAGTAAACAAATATGCTTAAAGACCTTGATATTTTATGAAAACATTCTATAACGGTGTTACAAGAAACCAAATGTACATCCATAACGACGGAAAAAATTCCCACCATATGTTGGAGAGGTTGAAATTTCATAGAAGTAGATGTTGAAGGGCAATCATGTGGTCTTTCCATCCTCTAGAACCCCAAAAAAATCTCTCGCTCCTCATTCTTCACCACCTGACGTACTATATCATCTAAATTCCAACCAATAGGATCTAACCAATATGGCTATATCAACAATGTCTACAGACCTCAAATTATGCAATATAAATCAACCTTTTTTCAATATCTCTCACTTTTATCTCCTCTCTTATAAATCCATCCTTGGATCATAGGGGGAGACTTTGAAATTATACCTTCTCTCCCCAAAAAAATGGAGGATTAAACCGTCTAGATGAAGATTCTCGAAGATTTAAAGAAACCATTAGTGACTTGGGCCTCGTAGACTGGGAAACCACTAATGGGATGTTTACTTATGACAACCACCAAGTTGGCCAACACCAAATAGCCTCTTGTATGGATCACTTTCTCATCTCAGAATCTCGTGTTCAAGGAAACTATGCCATAGAATTCACCATTCTCCCCTATCATGGTTTGGACCATTGGCACATCAACCTCCTCATTGAAATACCAACAAGCACCAAGAGCTGACCCTTCCACTTCGAATCCTTCTGGCTAATGAACCCTTCCTTCCACTCTAATTTTCCCTCCTGATGGAAGACAAGGAAATTCAATTTGTGTTCCTTGATGTTTAGATTCCAGCAACACCTGAAGAACTTGAAAAAACAAATCAAGATATGGAATAAATCATAATTTGAAACATATTCCAAGCCAAAAAACAACTACAAGAAATAATGAAACAAAACCAACATAAAATGATCACATCAAGGCCCTCCCAGAAGCTAGTATAGGAAGAGGTCTATCTCATGGCCCAAATAGAAAGCATAGATATGCACGAGGAAATACTCTAGAGATAGAAGTCAAAAGACTTATGGTTACTTAAAGGTGAGAGAAACTCAATTTTTTTCCACAATTTGGTGATCCAGGGAATACATTAGAACAAAATAATCTCTTTGAAATACCAACAAGGTAACAAATTAAGCAACCACAAGGATATCAAATCATAAATTCTTCAATACTACATAACTCTAATGCAAGAACCTTAGCTGAATCAAAATCAAGCAATCAAAAATATTACCCAACACATTCCAAAAATGATAAATGAAAATCATAATGAAGCCTTGATGAGGCTAATCACCATGGAAGAGATGGAGCAAGTGATTTGAGAGATTCCAAAAGGGAAATCGCATGGACCTGATGCATTCACAGTGGACTTCTACCAAGACTACTGTCAAGTAATAGAGAATGAAGTCTAGGAAGTAGTGGAAGACTCTAGAAAATACAACAAAGTCCTCCCATATTTCAATGCTACCTTCCTTACTCTCATTCCTAAAGAAGACAAAGTAGAAAAACTAATAAAATTTCACCCTATATCCCTCTGCAATGTTATCTACAAGCTCATATCCAAAACCATTGGGAAAAGATTAAAACCCCTCCTCCCCTCCCTAGTATCCCTAGAGCAAACATTTTTTGTGAAAGGAAGACAAATCCTAGATAGTATAATCCTAACACATGAACTCATCCACTCCCTCCATTCCTCCAAGAAATTGAGAATGATCATCAAATTAGACCTTTCAAAATAATTTGATATATTGAACTAGAAATATATCTTCATCATCCTGGACACTTTTTTCTTCAGTGAAAATTTCTTATAATGGGTTAAATCACTGATCTCCATGACCTTATTTTTTATTTTAGTTAATGTTTCCCCCTCCTTGACCTTTTCCCCAACTAGGCGTATTCATCATGAAAAAGAAGACAAATTCAAAAAAATCCAACACATGGGTTTTGTCCACAAGGTCTTGATTTTGGTTACACGTAGATGAAATTCTCAGAAAAGGCATAGTGTGGGAGATAACACCATCATTTTATTCTGAGTTTTACTGTATTCTCCAATTACAACCAGTTTCCAAATTCCCAACCCAAACTTAACCTCCAGTCAACAAGAAAATTGATTTACAATGCCCTTAGATGATTCTATGGCTGAGCAAATAACTTATAATCATATCTTCAGTGATCTTTACAATCCATATACACTAAAATGAGATTGAAAGTTGTTTCACAATTTATTATTTGGGGGAATTGGTTTCAATTCACCCTCATCATCTTTTTGCATAAATACATGACTTGAAAACAAAACAAGGGAGAGAGTGGTCTCTATAGACCATAGAGGAACTATGTTTCCTTTTCTTAATTATCTTTTTATTGTGAAATTGTGATTTACTTCAAAGAAGTAGAGATGGAGGTGCTAGCAAGAGGGGTGATGAAGAACATACTATGAGCTTTGCTTATGAAGAAATAATGAAAGGATTCTTCTACTAAGATTTTTAAAATACGTGTTTTGAATGCATGATTTATGTAACTCTTTTATTTAAATGTTCATTGTCTTTTCTTAAGTTATTTTCAAATATAATATTGATTGTCTCTGATATTTTTTTGGAAAAAGTGTTGTTGATGGAGCTTTAAATTGTTCATGGTTAATTTTCTAATACACCATTCTGTCTCATATTGATTCTTTTTTCATGAGCAATGGAGTTACATTTAACTATTATGATTGTCATCAATAGTCGTTCAATAAATTATTTTATCAATTATATATCTGTTTCGGTTTATGGAATATTCTTCACAAACTAAAATGCTTGATTTTGAAATGCAATAAAAAATGATATTATAATTGTTTCTCCTTCGGATAAATGGGGTATTCTCAAACTTTGATTGCCTGCGTCTCTACTTTGTTTCTTGAAATATCAGATAGTATAAATCCTTTCCTTTGTTGGCAATGATGACTCCTACTTACAGCTAATAGGTGATTATTACATTTAATGTGAAGGTAGATTCAATTATCATATTTAAACAAACTCTTGGCCAAGATGGTTTTATTCCCATTCTTAGCATTGTAGTTTGCTTATATTCATGATTTTAAATATGAATCATTTATTTAAAGGTTAGTTAAATTATTGTTATCAGTTTTATTAGACTTATATTTCTCATGTTTAAAATCACTTTTCTCTAGTTTGATTGGAAGCATATGAATTTAATCTTTGTTTCTCATCTCATGTGTTGTGTTGAGTGTTTTGTATGAATTTTTTTAGTTATTTTTTTATATCATTAGGTATTTTTATCATTTGTCTGAAATTTAGTTCTATGATTAAAATTGTCATTTTACAAGATTTCCACAATCATGTACAATCTGTACAAATTAGTTAGTTTTTTTTTTCTTTTATTTTTATTTAAAGTAGTCATTGTAAATATTTTAGATTTGTTTCTAGTTAGCATTATAATTATAAATATTGGTTTGTAGTATCTTTAGGAAAAAAATTCTATATCTTTTCTCTTATGAAGGAAGATTCTTTCATTGGATAATGAAACCATAAAACCTGTTAGAAACAACCATACAAAATGGATTGGGTTCTTCTCTAAGGACCTCAGATCATGTTCTTTCTCTTGTGTTGACGTATGGTCAATTTTTCCTGTCAACACATATGCAACTTTTCCTTTTCTCTTTCTTCTTCTACCTTTTAGATGTGTTTCACTTTCCTCGATGACTTTCTTTCTTGAATCCATCGTTCCCCATGTTTAAATATAAAAATCATCTTCCAAGCACCCCACCACTAATTTTTCTTGGTATTACACAAGAAGGAACAACTAACAATTGTCTTGGTATTGCACAATAAGACACAACTAACAATTCCAATTGGAAAAATTTGTCTTGCAATTCCAAGAAGGCACAACCAATAATTCCCATTCCACTTATACAAATTTGTCTTCCAATTCTTCCCAAAATTGCCTTGAAATAGCACAAAATTGTGTATGACTTAAAAAACAAGACTAAAATAACAAAAACATGCCTGTGTGCGCTATTTTTTTGTGTAGATGTCGGGCATGAAAATGTATGGATTGAAATAGATAAGGTAAAGGAGAATGCTTGGCACAAAAAAAGGCCCAGTAGGAACACATGCACGTTTCTATAACACATGCACACTAAAGTGCATGCAAGTTCTAGTAAAATACATGGATTCCTACTGGGGATGGATGAGTGACAATCACAATGATTTCAAGTCACAAGAGTGCGTGCACACTCTTAATGCAATGGATATAGAATTTATTATAGAGAAAAAATATTTATGAATAAATATGTATAGGGGTTTGGGGACAATCGAGGCCTAATAACTTAAGATTGAAAGTGTTTTGAAGCATATAGAAATGGTTAGAGCACCACAATGTGGGTGATGTGGGTGCAAGGGTTGTGGGGCCTTTAAAAATAGGTATATGCATAGATCACTTAGGGCTTGGGTATGGAGGGGATTGAGGTTCGATTATAGGTTATGCATAGGATTAGATGGAGCTAGCAGGTTTAGATCATGGTCTAGGTCAAGCTCTAGGTCATGGTCTCGTTCATGGTAGTGGTATAGGTCTATGTGATGGTATAAGTCTAAATCTATATCTATGTCATGGTTTAGGTAATGGTCTAGGTATAGCGCTAGGTCTATTTCATGGTCTACATCATGATCATTGTATAGATCTAGGTCACGGTCTATGTATTTTCATGTTTAGGTATTGCGATGTAGAGAGGGTGTGTGGAAAGAGAGGAATAAATAGAGTGTGAGACGGGGAGATGGGAAGAAAAAGAGAGGGTCTTAGAGTGAGGGATATGGAGACATATAAGGAGGGTAGAGAGAGAGAGAGAGAGAGAGAGAGAGGGAGTGAGGGAAGGTAGGGATAATGGGGGAGATAGGGGGCGAGCGATCTAGGGAGAAAGAGAGTGAGGTTTAGATGCAAGAGGTAAATAAAGAATGGGGTAGAGATGGATTGTTTGAGAGTGTGAGAGGGTGTGATAGGAAGATGAAAAAGGGGGGCTAGAGAGAGAGAGGTGGGAGAGAGATGGTAGATGTAGGAGAGAGAGAAGAGACATAGTGAGAGGGAGGAGGAGAGAGGGTGATGCAGTCGTGCTCCCACTGGCAGGTCTACCTCCTCAGGATCTTCTTTCGTTCACGGCCCGAAGAACTCAAAGGTTGCACTGATTCCCTATCGAGAATTTCCCTTACCCACAATAACTCTTCAATTGATCTCCCTCAATGGTCGGGAAATCAGAATTCGCGATTTCGCGAATTCTGAGGTCACGTGCTTTGTGCCTTACAATTCCCCAAAATCTGATGCGAGTCAATGTTGACTTCTCACCTGCTATCGAAGTTCTCCCTATCGGAAAATCACTACTCGCGATGTCAACAAATAGAATTTCCAAACTCTGAACCCTGATGTGTCGATCCTCCAATGCACACGCTCGGGTTGATTTTTCCACCTCCCGTCACTTCTATCGGAATTTTGGAATTCACAGGATCGCGAATCCTGATGTCAAAGGATTTGTGAATTACCTTTTCCTGATCCCCAATGCTGTGCCACCTTTTCCTCCACTAGCCCATGTTGTGGCCCCACACAAACTTTCCGTCGAAATATCGGGTTTCGCGATTCCAATGTGCAAGAGTTTCACGCCTTCGAAAACTCCGATTCTCCGATCCCCGACTCCTCGGGATCCCCTGACGCGTGTCCCACATGATGGACGGTTATGAACTTATCAGGATATTGCGGATCGCGATATCGCAATCTTCATTGCAATCTCTTGGAGCTTCAACTCGCGAAACCCCGATATCCGATGTCGCGCGTAGATCTGACGGTCCCTCTGACTCGGGATCGACGGCTCTGCTCCCTCCTGAGCTTCAAACCCTCGGGCATTCTTGTCATAATCTCCTTGCACCTCTGCCAGATCCAATGGCCCATGGAACTTCACGAAATCTCCTCAGAGGATTTCAACCGTCCACTCTTCCCTTTGTGAATTCATGAAATGAAGAAATGTCTCCTCCACGAGACTCATTCGCCGACTCACCAACCTACGATGCTTCCTTCAGACTTCCAATAGAAGCTTCCATGTGCTTATCCTTCAGTGGATTCGAGGCCTACTCCTCCTGAGTTTGTCCTTGAATTCTCAAGTCCTTCCGAGAACGTCTTGCACGCACTCTTTGTGGAAACCCTTCAACCTCGAATGAGTGTTGAAGTCTATTGACTCTGTGCACTCCTGCAACAACAATCTTTCGATACTTCACTCAGAATCGCAACTCTGAGACTTCTCCCTGGCCTGCACACTCATCGCAGGGAACTATGCCACTGCACTCCTAAGATGAATAGCAACAAAAGTTATCTCTAATTGAACCCTTCTTTCAACGCACTCCTTGCGGACAATTCGACTGCACTCCTTGCAGGAATCATCTGGTTAAAAATAGAGAAATAATTGAAACTAATTCCTTCCTCCCTTTCAAACTTCAATTCAACCATGAAATCATATACACAGCATATAAAAGAAAATATATGACAGGAAGCAAATATTCATGAGCATTCCAACATCTATACATAGAGAATAACACAAACCATGAATTTGAATCAAAGCTTTCTTCTATTAATTCAAATGTCTGTACATGGGTGTTCTTCACACAATTCTCTGCTTTCTCTCCTACTCTTCATCTATAATGATTGATAATAATACAATGATACAATGAGGGTGTCTATATCCATTTTCCCTCTTGGACTCTAAGCTGTCAAATCTAGAATTAAAATCTTATCTAACTGCATTAACTATAATAAATGTCGACTATATACCTAAGGAGGTGATCTATCCTCTCAAATTCCATTATAATATACAAAGTGCACCTTCATAAATGGCTCATTTAAGATTTGTGCAACAATCCCAAGGCATTTTCAAAATTTGTGTTGGCTTGTCCATCTGGTTTCCGCTTCCGCGTTGGTTTGCTTGATGTGCTGGCAATGCTCCTGCATCATACTCCTCGGCTTGAAAACTTTCATGGGCTCCTGTCCATGAGCTCATGCACGGTCTGTCCATGCTTTTGTATCACTGCTTCACTCTCCCAGCTGGCATCTTCCACTGGGTGATTCTTCCATTTGACCAGATACTCATAGTATTCCTTTCTCCTGGTCTTCTTTCCTATTCTCTTGTCCAGTATGCATTCCATCTGTGGCTTTTCTGCAACTGGCAATTGTTTTATCCAATGGATGATTGGTTCCTCAGTTCCAGTTTCTAATTCTCCAGCTTTGTATGGGTATAAATCTGCGATATTGAATATCGGAGATATTCTGATGCCATCCGGCAGCTCAATCTCAAAAGCATTTTCTCCAAATCTTCTCAAGACCTTGCATGGCCCGATTTTCTTCATCTTCAACTTATTGTATGTTCCCCTCGAGAACCTTTCTTTCCTCAAGTGTGCCAGAACTAGATCACCAACTTCAAAATGAAGTTGTCTCCGATGTTGATTTGCTCTACGCTTGTACTCTTGATTTGAATCTATCAGTCGCTGCTTCACTCTGCTGTGAAGTTCCTTTATCGCCTCAGCAAATTCTTCTACACTAGCACTGCTAGTAGCAGTCTGTCCTGAATCCCTTAACTCAGAGACTCCTCTCGGCTGCATTCCATATACAACATGAAATGGACTTCGACCTGTGCTCCTGTTCACTGAATCATTGTATGCAAATTCTTCCTGTGGCAATATGCTATCCCAACTGCTATGGTGCTTTTCCACTATGCTCCTCAGCAAGTCTCCTAGACTCCTGTTTTCCACTTCCGTTTGTCCATCCATCTGAGGATGATAAATAGAACTAAACATCAAGTTAGTGCCTAGCTTCTTCCATAGCGTCCTCCATAAATGTCCTATGAATTTCGTGTCTCTGTCCGAAACTATATTTTTCGGCAATCCATGAAGTCGAACGATCTCTTTGAAAAACAAATTTGTGATGTGAGTTGCATCGCTAGTTTTCTGGCATGGAATGAAATGTGCCATATTAGAAAACCTGTCCACCACTACAAATATGGAATCAACACCTCTTTGTGTCCTTATAAAACCCAATACAAAATCCATGCTAATCGCCTCCCATAGCCTCTCTGGTATGGCCAATGGATGATAGAGTCTTGCATTCTGTTTCCTTCCCTTCGAATGCTGGCAAATTCTGCATCTATCAACAAACTTCTTGACATCTGCTCGCATCCCCGACCAAAAATATGACTCATTCAGCTTTGCGAATGTCTTGTCATGGACAAAGTGTCTTGCCAATCCATCGTTGTGCTTCTCCTTTAACAAGTTCTCCCTCATGGAGAAATTTGGAATACACAGTTGATTTCCTCTGAACAACAATCCTTCCTAGATCATATAATCTATCCAAGAATTCTTATCTCTGAGAACTGGATTCTCAGCTGCTTCATACGCTTCTAAAAAATCTGCATCACTTGCGTACATGTCCCTGAGATTTTCAAAACCCAATGTTTTGACTCAGAACTCCTGCAATAACAAACACTTCCTGCTCAAAGCATCAGCCACTTTGTTAGCAATACCAGAAATATGTTTAATCACAAATGTGAAATTATGCATATACTCTAGCCATTTTGCATGCTTCTGATTCAACTTCTCCTGTTGAGTCACAAACTGTAATGCATGATTATCACTATACAAAACAAATTATTTTGGGATCAAGTAATGCCTCCACTTCTTCAACGCCTGTATGATAGCGTAAAATTCTTTGTCATACGTGGAGTATTTCAGTTTCGCCTCATTCAGTTTCTCGCTGAAATATGCAACTGGTCTGTCTTCTTGACTCAAGACCGCTCCTATGGAAAACCCGCTTGCATCACATTTCACCTGAAATGTCTTCTAGAAATCCGACAACACCAACATTGGTTGCTCCATAATCTTCCGCTTCAACAGATTGAAGCTTTTCTCAGCCTCTACTGTCCAGTGAAAAGACTTATGCCGCTTCTTCACTGTGTCCATCATTGTTGCGCTAATTCCACTGAAATCCCTGATGAATTTATGGTAGAAACTAGCTAACCCATGAAAACTCCTCACCTCAAAAATATTTCTCGGTGATGGCCAATTCTTGATTACTTCCACTTTATCTGGGTCCATCCTCAACTCATTTGCGGATATAAAAAAACCCAAATAAATGACATCTGTCTTCATAAATGAGGACTTCTTCATATTAATCAACAGTTTCTCCTGCTGTAGCTTCCTCATCACAATGGCCAAATGCTCCATATGTTCAGCCTCTAATTTACTGTAAATCAGTATGTCATCCAAATAAACAATGAAAAATTTCCCAATGAATTCCCTCAAGACTTCATTCATCAACCTCATAAAGGTACTTGGTGCATTTGTCAAACGAAACGGCATGACCAGCCATTCATACAAACCTTCGTTTGTCTTGAATGTTGTTTTCCATTCGTCGCCTTCCCTCATACAAATCTGGTGATATCCTCTCTTTAGATCAATCTTTGAAAAATACTTGGCCCCGCTCAGGCAGTCCATCAGATCATCCATTCTCGGCAATGGAAACCTGTATCTAATGGTTATCTTGTTGATCGCCCTTGAGTCAGTACACATCCTCCAGCCTCCGTCTTTCTTTGGACTGAGCACTGTTGGAACAACACATGGACTCAAGCTCTCCCTAACTAGTCCTTTGTCCAATAACTCCTGGACCTGCTTGTTGACCTCCTCATTCTCTTGCAGCATCAATCTGTACGTGGCTTTATTCGGTAAACTGGCCCCTGGTATGAGGTCTATATGATGACTCACACTCCTCATTGGTGGAAACGAATGAGTTAATTCGTCCACTATGATGTCAGCGAACTCTTCCAATAGTTCCTGAACCTCATCTGGTAGATCATCCACTCTTGTGCTAGTCAGAACAATCCTCGGTTTTCTGACCACAAAGAATTGTGGATCTTCCTTCTTCTTCACCTCCGTAAGAAGTTCCTTCCCACTCATGAGAAGTACGGTATTGCTTAATTCCGGCTTCACCTCCTTATCCTTTATCGGAAGCAACATATGTGTTCTCACATTTCTATCATATTGCCATGGTCTACCCAGCAATAAATGACATACATCCATGGGAATGACATCACAGAGTACTTTATCATTATACCCTCCTATTTTGAATTCAACTAAGCATTGTTTAGTAACAGTTACCCGGTGTCCTTTTTGTATCCATGAAACTTTGTATGGGCTTGGTTGATCGGTTGTCTCCAGCTCCAGATTCTCTACCATCTCAGTTGAAACGAGATTATCCGTGTTACTGTTGTTAACAATAACCTTGCATACCCTATCCTTGGTCTTGCAAGTTGTTCTGAAAAGTCTGGTCCTTTGAGCTGGGTCCTCCACCTCCTTCCTGGGTGTTAAGAGAAATTTACGCATCATCAGTGCCCTTCCACCTTCTGTGTCTTCGGTCTCAACATCTCGCTTCTGTGCCTCGATGATGTGAGCTTCTCCAGTTTATTTCTTTTTCTCTGGACACTCGTAAGACTTGTGCCCATTCTTTCCAGATGTGAAGCATGTGATTACTCCACCTCAGCCTCTTCCTCTTCCTCTGGTATGAGGAAAAGTATTGTTGTCAGCATATCCTCCGCTCTGTTCATTATGTTGTCCTTTCTGCTCAATGTATGGTCTTCTCTGTGAGGTTCCACCTCTTTCAACTTTATCCTGAGGTTTCTTCCATTCCTCCTTGGGCTTCTGAGTTCTTTCCTGGGCAACTGTTTTACCTCTGGGATGACTTCTGCCTTGCCCTCACTGACCTTGCTTATGGCTCAACTTCTCTTCTACTTTCAAAGCCATATTATAAGCATCCTCCACCGTCCTGATGGTAACCATGCTTAATTCATACTGAATGTCATATCTCAGACCATTCAGATATCTAGCAACCTTCTCATCATCGCTCTCCTAATGACCTACTCTGATGTTCAGTCGATAGAATTCCTCAGTGTATTCTTTCACTGTCATCAGATTCTGTCTCAAGTTCTGCATCCTCCTGAATAGAGTGATTTGATAGTCTCTTGGGATGAACTTTGCCTTCATCTTCGCGATCATTCGATTCCAACTCTTAATCTTCTGCTTGACCTTGCAGCGTCTGTCTGCTTGTAACTCGTCCCACCATAATGCTGCATGTCCCTTCAAGTGTGTGAAAACATGTCTGACCTACTTATCCTCTTCGATATCCTCATAATCGAAGTAGGTGTCAAGAGCTCGGATCCAATCCAGAAGCTCTTCTGCATCCAGATTTCCCTCATAGACTAGAATGTCCATCTTGGCTTTTGCACCCATCCATGCAATAGATTTAATTAGATGTTCATTCACTGCATCTTTGGCTACAACTTCCTCTTCTCGTTCAGCCTCAACTTCATCTTCTGAATCGCTAAAATCCCCCACACTAATTATGCATCTCTGCGCTGTCTCCATCTCCTCGAGTCTTTCTCAGAGATCTCTCATCTATCTCTCCATTTCTGAATTTCCTACTGGCCTGCCTCTTCTCCGCGCCTCTCCATCCTCTGGATCAGCTGAATTCTCTTCTTCGCTACAGAAAGAAAAGAGATTTCCCAGTCTGATACCACTTTGATGCAGTCGCACCCTCACTAGCACGTCCGCCTCCTAAGGATCTTCTTTCGTTCACGGCCTGAAGAACTCAAAGTTTCCACTAATTCCCTATCGAGAATTTCCCTTACCCATAGTAACTCTTCAATTTATCTCCCTCAATGATCGGGAAATCGAAATTCACGATTTTGCGAATTCTGAGGTCGTGTGCTTTGTGCCATACAATTCCCCGAAATCCGATGCGAGTCAACGTTGACTTCTCACCTGCTATCGGAGCTCTCCCTATCAGGAAATCGCTACTCATGATGTCAAAAAATAGAATTTCCAAACTCCGAACCCCGATGTGTCGATCCTCCGATGGACACGCGCGGGTTGATTTTTCCACCTCCAGTCACTTCTATCGGGATTTCGGAATTCGCAGGATCATGAATCCTGATGTCAAAGGATTTGGGACTTACCTTTTCCTGATCCCCGACGTTGTGCCACCTTGTCCTCCACTAGCCTCTGCTATGGCCCCACACAAAATTTCCGTCGGAATATCACGTTTTGCGATTCCAATGTGTAAGAGTTTCACGCCTTCGAAAACTCTGATTCTCAGATCCCCGACTCCTTGGGATCCCCTGATGCGTGTCCCACATGATGGATGGTTCTGGACTTATCGGGATATCGCAGATTGCGATATCATAATCTTCGTTGCAATCTCTTGGAGCTTCAACTCGCGAAACCCCGATATCCGATGTCGCGCGTAGATCTGACGGTCCCTGTGACTCGGTATCGATGACTTTGCTCCCTCCTGAGCTTCGAACCCTCGGGCGTTCTCATCGTAACCTCCTTGCACCTATGCCAGATCCAACGACCCACAGAACTTTGTGAAATCTCCTAAGAGGATTTCGACCGTCCGCTCTTCCCTTTGTGAATTAATGAAATGAAGAAATGTCTCCTCCACGAGACTCGTTTGCCGACTCACCAACCTACGATGCTTCCTTCTGAATTCCAATAGAATCTTCCCTGTGCTTATCCTTCAGTGGATTCGAGGCCTACTCCTCCTGATTTTGTCCTCGACTTCTCAAGTCCTTCCGAGAACGTCTTGCATGCACTCCTTGCGGAAACCCTTCAACCTCGAATGAGTGTTGAAGTCTCTCGACTTTGTGCACTCCTGCAGCAGCAATATTTCGATACTTCACTCAGAATCGCAACTTTGAGACTTCTCCCTGGCCTGTGCACTCCTAATATGAATAGCAACAAAAGTTATCTCTAATTGAACCCTTATGTCAACGCACTCCTTGCGGACAATTCGACTGCACTCCTTGCAGGAATCCTCTAGTTCAAAATAGAGAAACAATTGAAACTAATTCCTTCCGCCCTTTCAGACTTCAATTCAACCATGAAATCACATACACAACATATAAAAGCAAATATATGATAGGAAGCAAACATTCATGAGCATTCCAACATCTATACACAGAGAATAACACAAACCATGAATTTGAATCAAATCTTTCTTCTATTAATTCAAATGTATGTACATGGGTGTTCTTCACACAATTCTTTGCTTTCTCTCCTACTCTTCATCTAGAATGCTTGATAATAATACAATGATACAATGAGGGTGTCTATATCCGTTTTCCCTCTTGGACTCTAAGCTATCAAATCTAGAATTAAAATCCTATCTAACTGCATTAACTATAATAAATGTCGACTATCTACCTAAGGACGAGAGATATCCTCTCAAGGTCCATTACAATATACAAAGTGCGCCTTCATAAATGGCTCATTTAATATTTGTGCAACAATCCCAAGGTATTTTCAAAATTTGTGTTGTCTTGTCCAGCTGGTTTTCGCTTCCGCGCTGGTTTGCTTGATGTGCTGGCGATGCTCCTGCATCAGAGGGAGGGAGGAGGGGGGTAGAGAGAGAATGTGTTAGAGTACATATAGATAATTTTTCTTTCATTCATAATCTAGGGCATGTCGAACACTGATTGTGAAAGAAGGATAAATATTCCATATAAATAATATTGAATCCACTAAAAGATTACGATTATAATTAAAATAAAAAAGAAGAATCAACATACGATAATCATCATTAAACCACGTGAAATCATAAATAAACCATTGTTGAATGGTCATATCCCTAAAATATCATTATTAAAAAAGAGGTATAGGCATACTTCACTTAGATATTGGGTGTGGATGGGGTTAAGAATAGAGTATAGGTTATTCCTAGGCTTAGATGGAGATAGGTTGATCTAGGTTATGGTTTACGTCTATTTCATGCTCTAGGTCATGGTATAGGCCTAGGTCATGTTCTAAGTCTATCTCTAGGTTTATTTCATGGTCTAGGTCATGGTTCAGGAATAACTCTAGGTCTATTTTAGGACTGTGTCATGGTCATCGTATATGTCTACGTCATGGTATATGGTATAGGTCATGCTTTATACTCTAGGTCTAGGTATAGGTCTTGTGATGCCTTTCCATGTATTGGTCTAGGTCTAGGTCTAGGTGTTGTTATGTTTAGGTACCAAATTTTTTTTCCTTGCGATGTGCCAAAATTTCTATAGTGTGTGAGAGTTCTAGAAGGAGAGAGAGGAATACATAAAGGCTTGGTAGAGAGAGAGTGTGTGTGAGAGTGTGAGAGTCAAATAGGATAAGATAGAGAGTGGTGGTGGATAGAGAAGAAGAAACATAGTGTGAGGGGGGAACTCAAGAGAGAGGAATACAAAGAGGGGGTGGATAGAGAGAGAGAGAGAGAGAGAGAGAGAGAGAGAGAGAGAGAGAGAGA
>CBVK0100872696.1:0-18766 GCA_900067695.1 Picea abies | reverse complement strand
TCTGCTGAGGAGCTAGTGCTTGGTCTCTTTCCTACCGCAGTGTGGGGGAGTATTGTTCGTTAGTATCATCCTTGAAGGACTCTCGTGTGACCGTTACTGTAAATAATGAGGGTTCCTCTATCTCCTTCTTCTCACATAAAGTTTCCCACCAATCTTTGACATAGGGAACAACTTTGAGGAGCGCAAAAGTAATCTTTTTTCTATTCGACAAGTTATGGATTGATAAATACCCTTCTATCAGATTCAACCATTTGTCTAAAACATCTGCATCTATATTAACTTAAAATATAGGATTATTGAAGTTTATTTGTACATTGAAGGGGGTAGCGCCTCCGTTTGAGGAAGATGCATTGCTTGTTGGTAGCTATCAAAGGATTTGCGCAAAAATATCTATCATATCCTTCCTTTGTTGCATGAGGTATTCCTCAAGAAACATTTTTAAGGGATCTCCTATCTCATCATCTTTCTTTTCTCCTTGCATGAGAGGTCCCTTGGGCATGCGAGGGATTTTTTCCTCAAGAGAAACAAGCTTGAGACCCAATTCTTTGTACCATGACCTTGTTGGGGACATGGATTAAGAATGACAAGGAGAAAACCTCTATGATACCATTGATCCATATTTTATGAGATAAAATAAATGAATACACATTATTATCAAAAGATGATTAACACAGAATAACATATATACAGTAAACCTCATTTCTATTCAATAAGGAAATAATTTGGAACTGTAAAATGCATCGAAAAACATGCTTTCTAGAATGGTGAGGACCTATCTATGAGAAGAGTTGTGAAGGTTGTGATCATTCACAAGAAGATGATTACAATGAGGCTCTGAAGGCCATTTTACAATAAAAAAGAATTTTAAAAACCCTAGACATCCAAAAACCTTACCCTAGGAGATGAAGCACCCAAAGTCATGTGGTCCCCGTTTGGGTAAGTTAGTACATAAACTTCCTGGGGTCGTAACTTTTGCATACGATATTTGTTTTAGGCACACGATATCTCGTTGGAAAGTTTTATACAACAAATACATATGATGCATGTGGTAATCCTTTAACACATTTTTTAGGGCCTCAAAATAGCCCTGGAAGTTAGGGACCCGAAAACTAGGAAAAAGTTGTCAAAGTGGAAAACTGTAAAAATGAGCTAGATGGAATAGGTGGGAGGCCAATGAAATCCATATGGATAGTAATTATTTTTGTAATATGCCCAAAAATATTAAAATATTAAATTCTAAGTGTACTTGGGAATAAATTTCCTCTTTTTGGAAAATTCGGATCTAGAAATTATTTTCCATTTATGGAAAATCCGAATTTGGAATTTTGTTATTGTAATTAATTATTTATGACTGTTGAGAAAAGATTTGACATTCCCAACTAACTTCTTTTATTTTGACACATTTTAAAGAAAAACCGTTTATAAATTAAATGTTGGAAGACAAATGGAACAACCAGATTAAAAATAGCTGACCATGACTCCATGAGTGGGGAACATATTTGAGTTACCTCAAGGCTGATTTTTACAAGTGGAAAATGTGGGATTTTACCACTAGCAGCCCCTAAAAATCAGGGATTTGTAAAGATGAAAATTTCCCAAATAGGGAAGGAAATACATAGGCACAAGAAGAATATAAAAACAACATATGGAGGAGGAAATGTTGCTTAGTATGTTGGAGAAAGGAAACTACTTGTTGTTATGAACATTGTTAGTGTCAGGTAAGTGAAATTCTGATATGTGGAAGGTGACTATAGCTAAGGAGGATCATTTTAGTTTTCCCTTATGGACTCATGGTGACACTAGGGAGTGAATAGGAAAAGTAAACTTGGTTGTTCTGTTCTACACTTGGGTGGAACATGGTTGTTCCATTTCTGTCCCATCATCACGTTTTCAGATATGTACCTTTACTTACATTCCATGTCAATATTTTGTTTGATTATTATTTGTTAGGAATGTGATGGTTTATGTGATGATGGTATATACATATAAATGTGCTAACTTGACACAAATAACAAAACTATTGTATGTTCTATTAATTATGAAATAGGGTTAGACATATATATAAGTAAATGTATGTACACATATAGTTGTTCCTACCTAAAGGAATGATAGAAATGATCGTATGTTTCTACTGGTTATTAATATATATAAGTGATTGGATATACATATATGTGTTTCATGAATACAGGAATGTTTATATTCCTATTGACCATTGAATTAGATATATATTGAATTACTATTTAAAATCTGTACAAGTTCCATAAAGATTAGATAGAATAGACAACAGTCCATATATATAGTTACATATTCTATATATTATCAATAACCATAGAAATTAGTGATACAATAGTCTACAAATGTATGGAAAAGTATTGGTTACATTCAATGAACCTTGTTAAAAAATAATTACAAACAACCTATGTATTCAAATGATCATGGTTCAATAATTTCAGTGACCATAGGACAAAGACTCCATTACCACTAGTAGAAAAAACATAAGAATATTGCACAAGTATGTACCCCTAGATTAGAACTCGAATACCTTTTGAGAAAAATGTATTTCTTGATCTGCTTCCCTCGTTTGTTTTCACCTGAAAAAGAGAAGAGATGATAGGTTCAGTAAATTATGCTAAGTATTTAATTGAAAACAAATAGTAAAAACAAGACAAGACAATACTTAGCTTGAAGTTCGGTGAAGAACTAGTTTTCCATTGGTTCTTTTGCAATGATCTGTCCCCAATCCAAGAAAAGGAGGAGTGCACCCAAAGTTGGTTGATGGGTACCCTCGCAAAACAAATGGGGCCCCATCATTAATTTAATGTATCTATGCATAAATAATTTCACTTGAAAAATAGAGAGAAACAAAAGTGAATGATTTATTCCTAATTAGACAGTGAATAGATTTAATCAATAGGAAGCACATTTTAGTAAATATCAAATCCCTGTGCATTGTTCACGATAAGTAAACAAAATTAAATAACATTACACAACCCATTACATATTTTCAAATAATGACTGTGTAAATAAGGATCGAACACGATGAGTGGTCGCCCCTTTTGTCACGAAAAAGTTAAGTGGTCACGAAAAAGTCCAAAGACGCAAATGTTTGCAAACCAAAGGATATAGATATAGTATGAGTAATGTTCTACCATTTTTTTATGTATAAACTAGACATAATTTACAAATTTCTATATAAAACATAGAGGGAAAATTACGAACAAAGAGTCAATGTTGTTGTATATACATATATATCTATGTTATATAAGAGAACATAAGGTAAATTGGGTGAAGGAGGCCACCTAGGGGAACACCCACCTCAGGCGCACACTTCATCCACCTAGGCGTGACCCACTTCAAAATTTGATGCTAATTAAAAATGCATATGTCAATAAAGGGTTCACTAGGATATCGTCAATAAATACCAAAACAAGCTTGTCCAAGTATCGAATGAAAATATTTTTCATTATACACATAAATGTGGCTGGCGCGTTAGTGAGTCCAAACGATATAACAACAAAATCGTAATGTCCATATATCATTCTAAATGTTTTTTTTACTTATGTCCTCATATTTTATTCTAACATGGTGATAACCAGATCTTAAATCCAATTTAGAAAAAAAAATTCACCACCTACTTGATCGAACAAATCATTGATCCTAGGTAAGGGGTATTTGTTTTTAACAATCATTTTGTTTAATTTCCTGTAATCGATGCATAATCTCATGGTTCCGTATTTATTTTTAACAAAAAGGACTGGTGCTCCCGATGGTGAAACACTCAGTCTGATATATTCCTTCTCCAACAATTTATGTAGTTGAATTTTTAATTCTATTAATTCTGATAAACTCATTTAGTAGGGTACTTTAGATATAGGGATGAATAGGTAGTAGGTCGATAGAAAATTCTATCACCCTCCTTGGGGTTAATTCAGGTATTTCATCAACAAACACATCTCTGAAATCATTCAAGACGACAAAATCCTCCAAGTTAGGTTTAGTTTCTTTTTCCAACAGATTTGTTAGTTGGATGGCATAAATATGACAACCCTTTCTCTTGCATTTCCTAAATTTCATTGTTGAAATCTGTCTAACTGAAATTGGTTTTTGTATACCTTGAACTGTCCTAACAGTGTCATTTTTGTCTTTATACCTGAGTGATTTCTCATAACAATCTAACACTACTTTATTCCTTTCTAACCAATCCATTATGATATTTATGTCATAAGATCCTAACAGTAGAATGTTCAGATTTGTCTTTGTGTTTTGACCACCTAAACTAAACTCACAATCATAAATAAAATCGACTACTTTTCTTTTTGTTCATGTTACAAATTGTACTAGCCAAGATTTTGCATGTCTTGTTTTCTTAAGTTTACTTTAATCCACTACAACGGGAGCAATGTAAATCAACATATCTCCTAGATCAATTAAAACATAAATATGAGTATTGTTAATTTTTCTTTCAATTTCCACTATTGTGGATTGGTGGTCAGCTTGTCGGCCATCCACGATTGCATTGATCCAATCTAAGCTTCTACCCAAGTCTCCCACTATAGAGGCTCCTTGTAGGTGAATTGTAGTCCTGGTTGCTGAAGTCAAACGTGGACAATTCCTCCTTAGGTGAGGTTTTCCACATTCCTAGGATTTTAACGATTCACGGGGGCTATCCCCAATCTTCTTTGTTTCCATATTAACTCGTTTACCACCTCCTTGGGTATTATGGTTGTTGGAGTGAAAATATTTCTTTGGAAAACTCTTTGTTGCATTTCGAAAAGGGGTTGGCTGATATCCCTTCTTCCGTTGGCTCATTCGGTCTTGTTTCTTGTCTTTGTAAGCCTTGGGAAATTATCACCATTGTTTGCATTGGTCATAACACATGCGGGCCTTCCTAAAAACTTTACTCAAGGACTTGGGATTATCAAATTTGATTCTGTCCTTATAGGACTATGGTAAACAACTTAGGAACTGTTGGATTTTTACCTTGTCCTCCTGGATATAGGGCATGAATCTCAGTAATTCGAGGAATTGGTTTATCATGTCATCCATAGCCATTTGACTAAGTTGTAGCTCATAAAACTCTTTATTTTTTCTTTCATAGTAACTTTCATATAAATATTGTTTCTTAAAGAACTTATTAAAATCTGACCATTCCATCTGTTTTTCCTTTAGGCTCTTGGCCAACTTCAGGTCCTGCCACCATATGCTAGCTTTTCCTTTCAGATTATAGATGGTCATTCTCACTTTCATATTCTTGGAATAGTTGTATATTTGAAAAGACTTATTTATGTCTAATTGTAACATCCCGCTATGGCGCACCGAGTGAACTTATTCTTTGAGGACACTTGCTTGCAACTGATCTAGATTATTATGCGATGAAAACTTCTTTTTTTATTATGAGGCATTATGGATTGATGACATGTTGTGTTACTACATTGACCTAGACAGGTGCTATTGACTCGGTTTACTGAGTGTGTAGGATTTTGGACCTCGAGGATGCAGAGTTATCGATGGAACCCCTTGGACTCTGGATCGATTCAGGGAGTGTACCATTGGGGTTTGATTATTTTTTCTATGATATTAGCACATATGATTAGATGATATGATATGGATATATTCTGACATGATTTGTTGATGATGCAGGCTAAGGATAGCTTGCCGACCAGACTCACATATGGAGTAAAGGGGTCACGCACAACTACCAAAGATGTTGAGGGAGAGGTGTGGTCAACAACCCTGCCACAACCTACTAGCACTCCAACCATTGCTCGAACTGGAGGTTAACGATTACCTAGTTCGAGAAGACCCACGATGTCATGAGGGCAGACTGCGACAGTTGCTCACGATGATTCTAAGGGGTGTGCAATAAGGCGGGGGCCTTATTCCTTAGAGGCCCTTAGTATCCCATAATTTAACCTGGTGAAGTGTTGAATCCAGAGGTTATAGATGTGTACCAATTCAGTCAAGAGGCAAGTGGCACCATTGGAGCACGTAGTGTGTCGTGAAGGGCACATCGCACAAGGGAACATATGAGGCAAGTGGCACCCTTGGAGCACCTAGTGCACCCTGAAGGGAACGTCGCGTTGTTGATGATAGAGGAATGAACTTAGATGGCCTTAGGATGATTAATGTTTTAAGTATTTTTGAAACAATTTCCCTAATTAAATGTCGCCCAATACAAAAATTTAAGGTTTAAGTCTAAACTATGCTAGTGGTAAAATTTTATCTCTCTATAAAAAAAAATAATAATAATAAAAATAAAAATAAAAACCACATGAATAATAATTATGATCTTCGTAAAATCTTGTAACATGAAGGGAGTAAGAAATAAATTGTTTCAAAAAAAAAATCTGTTGGATTAAAATTTAAAAACGAAATTAATTGTTTTATTACCTTGATAAATTAAAATATACTAATTAAATAAGAAAAGGGAAAAAGGGTTAATTTCCACACATGCCTTTTTGGAGTTCTAAGTAAAAAGGGGAAAGAGGGAAAATTTAAAATATTAGGAAACTAGGAAGGGAGGTAAACATGAAAAGAGAAAAAGGGGAACTTAATGGAAAAAGCGGAAAGTCAAACTTAGTAAAGAATCTACCATTTAAGAGCTTTCTAATTTAAATTGAATTAGCAATTTAATAATAGGGAAAGCCTTTAAAACCTGTAAGGGAATTTGGGGACACCAAGGAGTGATTATAGGAGTAACTCTAGGTGGGCGAGGGAAATAAGATAGTTAAGTAATTGAAGAAATTAAATAATGGAGGAACGTAGGGGATGGGGGACACTTGTACGGAGAAGAATTTTTAGGAATTTATTTTAAAACTTTAATTACATAAGATTTTAAGAAAGAAAGGATGTTTGAAACTCTATAAGATGAAGGAAGGATAAGGATGAAGGATATTCTTCTATTTGTGTAATGTTACACTGTAGAAATATCTACTTGACTGATTTGCTTGTGGGAGTTGGCATACCCAGCTCGGAGAGGAGTGGTAGCTTGGCCTTGCGAGGCAAGCTGGGAGCTAAACGAAACCTATGGATTGTTTGTGTGGCCCCTTTGTGGCTTGGGGGGCTAAGGGGGAAGAAGAGTACCCCTAGCATTGGCTGGGAGGTACCGGTGAAGTCTTGATGGTCGGCAAGCAGGAGTCGCACGGAGCGCGCAGACGTCA
This sequence comes from Picea abies, assembly GCA_900067695.1. Taxonomy (NCBI): domain Eukaryota; kingdom Viridiplantae; phylum Streptophyta; class Pinopsida; order Pinales; family Pinaceae; genus Picea; species Picea abies. The sequence goes on along the minus strand of CBVK0100872696.1, from coordinate 11,606 downwards.
CTCAGAGAGGGCAATCAGGAAATGGTACTCCCTTTTCATTTGTATAATAGATGTTGTAGGTTTTATGATTGGATCTACATGTTGATTATGTAAATAGATTGGATGTTTAGATTGATGACTAAACTTTTCTTAGCCTAGCTCGACGATTGTTGACTCTCATGGCCTTCGTTTACCCGCATGTCTTGACCACCTAGTCATGTGTGATTGTGACCTTCGTGGTTGTTAGCCTTCGTCCCTAGCTCACCAGTCCTCGCTTGAGCAGCCGACCAGAAACCTGATCTATGATCGTCACCTTAGCGTTAAAAGACCTATGGATCTCAACGCCCTACTTTTCTATGCAAGGATGGCAAGCGAAGGAAGTTCCTATCAGCCGTCTACCCCTCCTGATTGTTCTTGGTTGGTTGATTGTATTGAGACCTCTTCCCATTGATTTCTTCATTGCTGCGATCTTCTACTTCTTTTCCTTTTCACCCTGGATTCATCGTGTACACTCTTCTTGGCCGAATGGTTATAGTTAGGGGATATGGTATCCTGAAGCACTTCTAGGTATTTTAATTGTTGAGAGTTCAATTTCGTTTGGTTGAATGACTAGTAATGAGTCGAGTTTTCATTTAGCTTTTTTACTGTCGATAAAATCCTTGATTTAGCCTTTCGTGTGATCCTTTCGGTTTAGATCCTTGCATTGTCCTGCAGCTGTCTATGCTGTATTGGGGTTATATCAAGGGAAAAATTCCTTGGTTTCATGTCTGTTTTTTTTTACATATATTTATTTGTATTATGGCAATAAAAGGATCGATATCCGGTCTTCATTTTCTTTTTACAACAGTATCCTGGAAATGAAAATAAAAACATTTTATCGATTTCTTGTCTGCCTTTATATTTGGGTCCAGGGATGAGAAACGTTTTGTGATCCAACTGTTTTCAGAGTCTTGGCGTCCTTAGTTTCCAACTGTTCACATGTAGCCCAAATCATTTTTGTTTATCCAAATGAATTTTAAGGCGTTTGCGAATGGTTAGTTGATCGCCGAATTTTAAGGTGTTTTTCTATTTCTGAAATGAATTTTAAGGCGTTTGCGAATGGTTAGCTGATTGTTGAATTTTAAGGCGTTTTTCTATTTATGAATGACAATGTTTTTATTTCCCTGTTGGCTGCGAGTAACCTATTATAGAAATCACTACGATTTTGTTTTGTTCTAGGGATGGAATGGCTCCTATTCGCCACCGCATTTTTCCTGGCGTTTTTCCTTGTATAGCACAATTCTGCCCCCATGTTTGTGTAATGTGTAGTGTGGGACAGTTTGACTGGAATGGCCTAGGGTTAGGATGGACATAGCTCTGTGGTTGGGAGTGTCCTCCACTACCTTATGCAACCTTTCTTTCCGGGTGTCATTCACTACGTTCCAAAATTACGACCACATCCCTTCTCCTTTACTTGACTAGCGCTGAGCTTTATCCCTTTTGTAGCAATACCAATATTTTTTTTCGACAGCAACTCACCAGTATCTTAGCCAACGATTTACCTTCTAGTCAATTTCTTTTTATGTATACAACAATTTGTCCATTGGGTTCTGAGATGGATGAGTATGCTGTCAGTTATTTAGTTAGAAAATGATGGAATGATATGGTATTTTCCATTTAGTTGACAATGATAATTTAAACCCTTTTGTTCATAATTATTTCTAATTGGGTTAACCCCTTCTATTGTAGATGTTGGTTAATTTCCTTTCTGCCTAATTCAAACAACTGAAATGTTAAGGAAATGAAGAAGTGAAATCTTACCACAGACTAACTTCTATTCACGTTCTATCCTTGCTAAATGTGACTCCACTTATTATCAACTTGCATATTCAATAACTTGTCAACAGGGATGGCTAATAAGTTAGATGAAAAAGGAATGATTTTAATTTATTAAATTAGAGATGAGAATGAATTTTTACTAAATAGTAAGTTCCTTGAAAAAGAATGATTCTAATGGTGACTTTTAGTTTGTTAAGGGAAGGGATGTATTTATTAAAGAGAAATTTGGTTAAAAAGGGTTTGGACAATGAGTTGAACATTAGAATTTTTCCACTCACCTTGTAATCAAATTTAGCACTCATTACCTTCTCTTAAGAATAACTTCTTCTAAGAAGTAATTGATTAAACCTTCTCACTTTTTGTTAGCATTTTTACTACTTACATATTCAATAGGAATTCCAAGGAAATAATGCTGAACACTCCCTTGCTTATTCATGATTCTTTTAGGAACAACCTTGAGAAAAGACTTAGTTAGTTTTCAGGACTTAACAAGCATTTCTTTTAATGATTCCACCTTGTTACTTTATGTTAATCATTCACGAAAAATTATATTATGACTTGGTACCATTGTATATATATTGCTAAATCTTTAATTTAGATCGTTCTTAAAGCTAAAATAAATTATCATGTTGACTTAATTGCAATTTATAAATGATTTCAATGCTAACATAAAGTTGTAATTGGCAAAATCAAATGTGACTTACCATCAGATTGTAAATCCATGATAAACTTAGACTGGTTCAATGATTTGTAATTAATGTCATTTTAGATCATAGATATTGACCTTTTAGCTTGGATTAATGGTTGGGTAGTTGATGAGGTCATTTTTAGCTTGCACTTCCCGATGAGGGTTTTTTTTCATTATAATTAATGTTTGTACTTGGTTGGAAAACTTTCAGTATGCTTGGTCTGCTTGTGTCGGGGGGGGGTATGTAGACACCTCCTTGTTCCTCGGAATAGTCGCCATCCCTGAGACCTTAAATGGTCAAAATTGATGGCAACCTGGGCTTGAGTGTTGCTTATGTATCCTGGAGGTCCTAACCATTGCAGGGTAGGACGGGCGAGTAGTCATTCTTAGTCTTGTCGGTCGAATGTCGTACATTACTTCCAGGTGGTTGATGTGCTCCTGTGTTAGGTCGTCATGTTGTTGTTACATGAGTTTCTTCCATCGTGTTCGTCGTCGTGATGCATTGTTGAGTATAATGTAATCATTACCTTCCTACACAAAAAAAAAAAAAAAATTACGATGCTTTTACTGGGTGTACATCATAGGAGTCGTTCCAGCAGATGGGGTTGTCACATGTGCTATTAGAGCGGGTTCAACCCATGACTTGGGATCACTATGGATTTCGTTGATATGATTTGATTATAATGTACTAATTGAGTTGACTTGTATGTTTGCAGGTAATCATGGTTAGAGGACGTCGTGGAGGAAAACGACGGTGTGCTAGGGGAGGAGGCACAATGCCTCTAGTAGCATCCATGCATGAGGAGTCTAACCCCTAAGGAGATGAGTAGGTTCTCAGACCTAAGAAGATAGAAGTTGGTGATGTAGTCGGAATGATGAGATATTTTCAGTGCATTTCCGAGGCACTGATCAACCGTTTGGATAGAAATGAGGCGAAGGAACCGACACCCGCTGAGGATCTACCACGCGCACCGATCGGTACTGGTAGCATTCATCGTGAACTCGAGAAGGTAAAATTTCTCAAGTTCTTTGGTGTCCTGGATGACACAACCACCGAGGCATGGTTGAAGAACATGGTGATGTGCTTCACACTTTGTGATTATACCTCCAACATGAAGGTCCACATGGTGGTATTTCAAATGAAGGGGAGCACTCTGCTATGGTGGAAGATGCTCCTACCACAACTGAACATGGTCGTCGAAGACGTGTCATGGGAACTGTTCGAGGAACGGTTCCGAGAGAGGTACCTTTCAGAGGAATTCATTGAGCGTTAGCTCAATGAGTTCAATGCCTTACGACTGGGAGGTTGTATGGTGCCCGAATATGAGGCTCATTTTATGGAACTGCTCCAGTATGATCCACACCTTAACACTGAGAAAATTAAGGTCAACAGGTTCATGTTCGGCCTTAACGGCAACCTACGTGCAAATTTTAGGATTTTGATGCCTCAAACCTTGCATGATGTCGTCCATAAGGCCATCATAGTAGAGGAGGAGCTTATCAACGGGGATCAGACCAGGACTCCAGTGAGACTAGTAGGGCATGTTTCATCTGGAGCATAGTAGCATCTAACACTGGCCATACATACGGCAGGATATCGTGGCTTCCAGAGGGGATCCACTTTCACTACACCCCATCAACCGATGCCTTAGCAATGGACACCTTATCGGGGACCACAACATCAACAACAACGTCGACCGCAATAGCAACAGTTTAGGCCTGTTCAGTAGAATAGACCAAGATTCCAGGGCGATGGGTCGTCATCTTCTACTGTGGGTACTAGGACTACTGGGCCGAAGAAAGGGTGTTGGATGTGTGGGGAGCCACACTACCAGCGTGATTTTTCGGTGGAGAAGACTAGAGTGTCCAGATCAGCCAGACCCATGATCGTGGGAGATATGGGCAAGGCCCATCGGATTCATGCAGCGGTGAATAACCTCTAGGCAGAGCATCAGTTGACTATGCTTGAGACGACATGTACCGTCGCTGACTAGACCCTTAGTATTTTGATAGATCCCGGTGCTACCGAGAGTTTCATTTCTGGTGCAGTGTTAAAAAGGATTAAGGTAAAGGCAGTTGAACATGACAAGTTTAGCTTCATAGAGATGGCTTTGGGAGCCAAACAAAAGGTTGGAGGAAAGGTTATAGGTTGTATCCTTAACTTGGGAGAGTTTGTCACAAGGGCCAAACTATATATCACGATCCTAGGATCATATGATGTTGTGATTGGTATGGATTGGTTGGAATTGCATGAGGCGATACTCAACTATAAGATGAAACGGTTGAGCTTAGTCGATGACGAGGAACAGAGACAGGTGATTGTACGATGGAACCAAGGAGTTTCCCTAAGGTTCATTTTTTCCTTGCAACTTCAGAAGAGCATGCGCAAGGGGTGCAAGCTTTATGTGATCCTTGTGTTAAATGACAAGGGAGTAGTGGAAGGTCTAGAACACCTTCCGGTGGTGAGAGAGTTTGTGGACATGTTTCTGGAGGAGTTACCTGGGATGCCGCCAGAGAGGGAATTGGAGTTTACCATAGACCTAAAACCAGGGACTAAATCGATAGCAAGAACGCCTTATCGGATGTTGACCCTGTAGTTACAAGAGTTGAAAATGCCACTGAAGGAGTTGTTGGACCTAGGACTGATACGTCATAGTGTGTCACCGTGGGGTGCACCTATTATTTTCATACGAAAGAAGGATGGGTCATGTGTGATTGTGACCTTCGTGGCTGTTAGCCTTCGTTCCTAGCTCACCAATCCTCACCTGAGCATTCGGCTAGGAGCCTAATCTCCGGTCGTTGCCTTAGCATTAAAAAACCTATGGATCTCAATGCCCTTCTTTTCTATGCGAGGATGGTGAGCGACGAAATTTTCTGTCAGCCTTCTACCCCTCCTGATTGTTCTTGGCTGGTTGACTATATTGCAGCCTTTTGCGATTGATTTGTTCATTGATTCGATCTTCTACTACTTTTCCTTTTCACCCTGGAGTCATCACGTACACTCTTCTTGGCAGAATGGTTATAGTTAGGGAATATGGTAGCCTGAAGCCCTTCCAGGTATTTTAATTGTTGAGAGTTCAATTTCATTTGGTCGAATGACTAGTAATGAGCTGAGTTTTCATTTAGTTTTTTTTACTGCCAATAGAATCCTTGATTTATCCTTTCATGTGATCCTTTCTATTTATATCCTTGCATTCTCATGCAACTGTCTGCATTGTATTGGGGTTATAGAAAGAAAAAAACCCCTTGGTTTGATGTCTGTTTTTTTTTACATATATTTATTTGTATTCTGGCAATAAAAGGATCGATTTCAGGGCTGCATTTTCTTTTTACAACGGTATCCTAGAAATGAAAATAAAAACATTTTATCGATTTCCTGTCCGCCTTTATATTTGGGTCTGGGGATGAGAAACGTTTTGTGATCCAACTATTTTCAGACTCTTGGTGTCTTTGGTTTCCAACTATTCACATGCAACCCAAATCATTTTTTTTTATCCAGTGAAGAGGATTGACGTTTTCCTTTTGAGATTTACCTTGGCAAATTGTTTTAATTAATGGTTAGTTTCTCTGTGAATTTTAAGGCGTTTTGCTATTTTTGAAATGAATTTTAAGGCATTTGCAAATGGCTAGTTGATCACTGAATTTTGAGGTGTTTTGTTATTTCTGAAATGAATTTTAAGGCGTTTGCGAATGGTTAGTTGACCGCTGAATTTTAAGGCGTTTTTCTATTTATGAATGAAATGTTAAGGAAATGAAGGAGTGAAATCTTACCACAGACTAACTTCTATTCACGTTTTATCCTTTCTAAATGTGACTCCACTTATTATCAAATTGCATCTTCAATAACTTGCCAGCAGGGATGGTTAATAAGTTAGATGAAAAAGGAATGTTTTTTATTTATTAAATTATAGATGACAATGAATGTTTATTGAATAGTAAGTTCCTTGAAAAAGAATGATTCTAATGGTGACTTTTAGTTTGTTAAGGGAAGGGATTTATTTATTAAAGAGAAATTTGGTTAAAAAGGATTTGGACAATGAGTTGAACTTTCGAATTTTTCCACTCACCTTGTAATCAAATTTAGCACTCATTACCTTCTCTCAAAAATAACTTCTCCTAAGAAGTAATTGATTAAACCTTCTCACTTTTTGTTAGCATTTTTACTACTTAGATATTCAATAGAAATTCCAAGGAAATAATGCCAAAGACTCCCTTGCTTATTGATGATTCTCTTAGGAACTACCTTGAGAAAAGGCTTAAATGTTTTCACGAATTAACAAGCATTGCTTTTAATGATTCCACCTTGTTACTTTATATTAATCATTCACGAGAAATTATATTATGACTTGGTACCATTGTATATATATTGTTAAACCTTTAATTTATATCCTTCTTAATGCTAATCTAAATTAACATGTTGACTTAATTGCAATTTATAAATTATCTCAATACTAACATAAAGTTGTAATTGGAAAAATGAAATGTGACTTACCATTGGATTGTGAATCCATGATAAACGTAGACTGGTTCAGTGATCTCTAATTAACATCAATTTAGATCATAGATATTGACCTTTTAGCTTGGATTAATGGCTGGGTAGTTGATGAGGTCATTTTTATCTTGCTCTTCCCGATGAGGGTTGTTGTTCATTATAATTAATGTTTGTACTTGGTTGGTAAAATTTTAGTATGCTTGGTCTTCTTGTGTCGGGGGGAAATGTAGACACCTCCTTGTTCCTGAAAACAGTCATGAGCCCTGAGACATTAAATGGTCAAAATCGATGGGAACCTAGGCTTAAGCATTGCTTATGTGTCCTGGAGGTCCTAACCATTGTAGGGTAGGACGGGTAGGTAGTCATTCTTATTCTTGTCGGTCGAATGTCATACATTGCTTCCAAGTGGTTGATGTGCTCCTGTGTTAGGTCATCATGTTGTTGTTGCGTGAGTTGTTTGCATCTGATGCGTTGTTGAGTATAATGTCATCATTATCTTCCTACACACACAAAAAAAAATTAAAAAAAATAAGATGCTTTTACTGGGTGTACATTCGAGCAAATGGGGTTGTCACACTAATAGCCATGTTTCAGCTTCCTCCCTGGATTCCATGGTTTGATTTTCTTAAATTATCCCTCTAGATGGTCCACATGTTTCCTTTTTCTTCTTCTTTTTGTTTTATCTTCTATTGAAGGTGTACCTTCGAAAGAGCTATCCTCTTTTTCTGTTTTGGGACCAGAATTCTTAGAGGCCCTTTTACTGACCTCTTCTTCCTCATTATCGTCCTTTGGGATATTTTTTGTCACTATGCTTCGTAGCAGAACTTCATTTATTTCCTATTGTTCCTGTTGTGCCTTTTTCAGTTTCTATTTCTCATAGTTTCCAAAACTTTGGTAGGTAAAAAATAAAAAAATAGATCCAACTACGAGTACAGTACCCCAACCCTGTAAAGTTGAAGTAAACAAAAGCAAGAAACATGCACATACAAGAAGCATAGGTCCCCAACCTTGCAAAGTTGAACCAAACAACAACAAGCAACAACCGACAAACCAACAAACAAGAATCACCCACCTAACTAGTAAACAATGTATGTAGCTTCAACGATGACCAAATTGCATTCCAAGCATAGAAAAACTATGAAACATAAAATTCCTATTCAATTGGCGGTGGACAACAATATTGTCCAAATTCACTACAACATTGTATGGAAAATTTTGAAAAAAAATGTACTCTACATTTAAGGTTGTCACAGGGCCTGGCAGTATGCAAACATTTAAGTTGTGAGACCTCGCGCTCTGTAAACATTTAAGAACATTCCAATACAAATACAAATGACTAATAATAATAATAAAAAAATGAACATATTAAGATGTGATCGCTATAGTCCATCTACCCATTGGTAGGACTAACAATAAAGAAACAAAATTAAAAAAGAGCTCCTAAGCTCAAAACTTTTGATAACTATAAGACCTCAAATATATTCTCCAATGAGACTATGACACTTAATTATTATTTTTTATATAAAAATTAATATTTTTAATTTTATATTACCAACAATATAGATGATGCTAAAATTTATAATCAAACAACATATTAATATAAATTCAACTAATTATTCATAGCTATAATCCCTCCTGCAGAGACTAATAAGAACAATTAACAAAGACATGTACCATAGCATTATATTTACATGAACCAAACGAATTACGTGGCAATTGTTTCGCACGCTCTCCCAAGGAAATCACATCTTGACAAATTGAGCACCTCGCCATCACTATCGGCACCTCTTTCCGCTACTGGTTAACTTTTGATTGGATTTTATGTCTGGTCATTATCATGGAGGGTTTTTCATATCATAACATATTTTATTTACATGTTGTAACACTCTATTAAACTGAACTCCTCATTGACACACATGGTCATGGTGATTCAATTTGTTGGTGACTAATTAGGAGAAGGACTATGGATATATTTGAGCATTAAACTTTATGCACACATGTTGAGGTTGATTTAATTTTTCAATAGTTAAGCAAAAGATTAATATCTTGGAAACCTATTTTATGTTCTTTATTTTCACACTTGAAGTGATTAATTGGATGCATTTGAAGACTAATCATTGAGGATGGATATGTGGAAGGTTTCTTTTTGATATATTTCGGTATTATTGATATATTTTGATATATATTATTTCAGTGAATTTTATCATGGTTCAAACCATAATTCACTCATTTCTCCTTGGATTTTCTTCATGGATATAGTCCACTTACTATTTTGGGGTTTGGGTGACATCACTCCATTCACTTGGCTTCTTGAACATTCATCCATATATTTATTTACCTCGAAATTCAGACATGTGGAGTGGTCATGTGCACAACTGTAGAGAGGGAACATTTCATGTGGGCACTTGGCATTTAAATTGGTTAGATTCCAATAGTTTGGTGGTGCACCACCTTCATGAGAATTATTTGTTGCATACTACTATTTTTGGATGAGGAAGAATTTATTTTGAGGGGTTAGTTTTCACATGTTCTAACATTATCACATGTGTATTTAAGAGAGATATAAATACTCCATTATTATAACATTTTTTTGAATTGTCATGGACTTAGATAGAAATATGGTATATTTTATTTTATGAGAAATTTAATCAGAATCCATCTCCATTTTAAAATGTAATATCGTAATTGGAAATTGAAGGATTGTAAAACATAGTAGTCATTGAAGATCAGTGCTTGGAGATGATGATGTTGGGATTCCATGTATATCATATTTAAGTATTAATGAAGGATGAGCCATTGTTGATTTACAGTATGGATATTCTTAATTCTATTCATTCGTTTTTTATCTAATATAGGAACTTGTTGTTTTCACATTAAAATAAATGCCTAGTAATGAAAGCATTATTCTTCTAGGAATAGGCAATATGCGGAGTTTTCCTCTTGTCTTATTTGTTATATTATTCCTTCTTATTACTTTTGTTCTATCATATCTAGTTGTTGATTGGGAAATAATTTAGCTAATAAAAAAGACATTTATGTTGAGTCGATGTGTTCCAAATTCATCCCTTCAAGACTAGTTTCCATATCATATTTTCCAAAAATCATCTTAAGGTTCAATGTATCAAATGAGTTCACCTTAAATTAGATACACAATTAATCGATAATTTATATATTTTGGTGGAAGTTCTCAAATTAGTCATTTTACCTCATAACCTACCTTAAAGTACTTGATGGTGACAAACAATTCCATTCTTTTTTCTATGTCTAATGACCCCATTATCCCTTAGATTGATAGGCATTAGTTTCATATCATCCATTTCCTTGTTCCCTATTCTTACTTTTCTTTCATTCTCATTTCATTTTCCAATCCCCACTAATTTTTCAGTTCCCTACAACCATTTTTTTTTCTTAGGTTAACTCTTCACAAATCACCTTGAAACTCCACTTCATAGCCTCAAAAATACCACCTTTAGGGAAGACTCTCTTGAGTTGGAGAAGAGCCAATAAAAATAGAAAGGAAGAGATATTGAGGTGGCATTGGGTAGATGTAACATCTCCAAAAATAAATTATTTTTGAATTTGAAATTTTTTAGGAAATTATTCCGTTTTTGGTAAATTAAAAATTAGAATTTTTTTGCGAATTCCGAATTTAGTTAATTGTAATTGATGATTATGACTATTGGGAAGAGATCTGATTTGACCCAGCTAACTATTTTACTATGACACTTGTATGAAAAAAAATATTTTATAATTATTGCTGAAGGACAAATGGAACAACCATGTTAAAAATCGGCTCACCGTGACTCCATGAGTGGGAAACATGTTGGAAATACCTTAGGGATGATTGTTACAAGTGGAAAATTTAGAATTTTTCCCATGGAAGACCTTGAAAATCATGGATCTGGAAATCTCCGAAAATTCCCAAGGGGGAAAAGACCTAGGGACTTTTTCTTTTAGATATATAGCATATGTGAGGAGGCAACATGCTGCCCATAATGTTGGGGAAAACTATTGATCTCTTTTTGTTATGAACAAGGAGTTGTGAGTTTTCCCTCATGGATTGATGGTCAAGCTAGTGGGTGAATGGAACAAGTGACTTTGGTTGTTCCATTCTAGGGTTGGGAGGGATGTGGTTGTTCCCTTTGTTTTTCAGGTAACTGGTTCAGATATGTTCGTCTACCATTTTCTGGTTATATATATCTTATTTTAAATGGATGTCAGAATACATCTATATATTTCTCCGTAAATTATTTCTGAAGAATTTCCTTTTAATTAAGGGTCGCTTGGATGTAAATGACTGAAAGAGTAGAGCTAACATAATACTGTTTGATTGATGGCTGGAAGTTAAACTACGAATGGTTAGGAACACATGTACGATAAACCCTTGCTATTTGAAAGTTATACTTCAATTTAAAACTGCCTCTATACCCAAATTTCGAGTAGAATCAGAATGGTGTGAGCTTGCTGGAATGTTCCTAGTTAAAGGATAAAGTGAGACCAAATCTATTTCGGATATGAGATAATATAAATCCTATGTTTATATAAATGTAATAATAGAAATTTCGCATCTTACTGCAAAAATAATACATAGTGTAATAACACTACCATAATATCGATGCATGAAGAAAA
>CBVK0100872692.1:0-14206 GCA_900067695.1 Picea abies | reverse complement strand
AAGGGGGGTGGGGTGTGAATCGATATGAGAAAGTTTTACCACTTTCAATCACACTATATAAAATTCAACTTTATCAGTAATATATCATTTATTATTGCATTCAATATATCATGAGCATATAGCCATAAGTAGTTCCATTCAATAATATCACATTAGATACACAATACACCAAATTTATGTGGAAACCTAAGTGGGAGAAAACCACATAATTCTTTCTTATATATATTAAGATTACATTCATACGAAGCACCAAATTCTAAATTATCCTACACCAACTGGAAAGAGAACCAACTAGAAGGAGCACCAACCCCTTGTTTACAGGATCCAACCTGAAGGAAGCTACAACTCCCTGAATTTTCTAGCTACAACTGGAAGGAGGCTCCAACCCCCTAGTTTACAGGATCCAACCTAAAGGAAACTATGACTCCATGTATTCTTTAACTCTAGCCGGAAGGAGGATATGACCTCCTGATTTATAGGCTCCAACCTGAAGGAAGCTCAAACTCCCTACATTCTTTGGAACCAACCGAAAGGAGGCTACAACCCCATTTTCTTGCTCCGTCTTTCTGCCCTAAAATATAAGTGTACACTAAAAATGTCACTACCACTGATCAACTTGTAACTTCCACTGTCTCATCTACCTATAATCAACCTGTCATCCAACCTATTACTATCACTGCCACATTCACTTGAAACTGGTGATCAACCAATCATCCAACCTATCACTATCACTATCACTGATATACCATCATTAACCAACTATAACCAAATCAAATCACATGGATACCAAAACCATCACCATACCATGTGCATCAAACATGTACCAAAACTAGTACCATAGCATGTACATCAACCATGTACCATACCATGTACATAAACCTTTACCATATAATGCATAATCCATGTACCAAACCTGTAACATATCATGCATCAACTATGCATCAACCATGTACCAAAACTTGTACAATACCATGTATGAAACCATGTACCAAGATCACCAAGAAGTTCCTCAATATCACCAATCATGTACCATACGATATGCCAAGTGTAGGTACCATAACATCAATGATGAGAATCCAACCATATACCTCAATCATATATCAAAACCATGTACCATGTACCAAGCATCAACTATGTACCAAATTATGTTCCTCAACCATATACCATATCACTCATGATATTTCTCAATCATGCCATACACCATATACAATAAGTTATAATCAATGAAGTTCCTAAAGCATGTGATAACATCACCATGCCATATACCAAACTAGATACCAATATATCCAAGGTATGTCTCTAATGTACCATGACATCACCAATATGTGTCTCAACAATAACCAACATCACCAAGACATGCCTTAAGCATGTACCACAACATCCAATGCATGTACCTCAAACATGTGCCATAACCTCATCAAGAATTCCCTCAAACATTCATCAATATCAACAAGAAATGTACCTCATACATGTACCAAAAATATGCCTCAACCATGTACCGATGTCTCAACAAGACATGTACGAAAGACATGCCTCAAGCATGTGTCAACATCCATAAACCATGTAAAACATATACCATCAAACATGTGCCATATCAATCATGATATTCCTCAAGCATATCCCATACAACAAACCATATGCCAAGTATCCAAGATGTTCCTCAAGTCATATACCAAAATTCACAAAGATACCAAAGACATCCCTCAAGCATGCACCATAACATCACCAACATGTAACCCTCAAATCATGCATATATACATACCATTAAACCTGTAGCTGACCTGATACACAATATTTCATACTTGTAACTCTTCCTCAGCCTCAACAACCTGGTACTAGAATCCTCCCCAAATTTGTCTTAGCCTCGTAAGACTAAGAGCAATCAACTAGTACGGCCTCATGGGATGAGGGTTGTACAACCCGAAGTGGTGCATCATGGGACACCAGTATCTTGACCCGCAGGGGTAAGACAAATTAGGCTTTCACAGAAAATCCTTGCTCTCCTTTTCAATCATGAAACTTTCTCCTTCTCTTTCCTTCAGTACCTCAAATTTGTCATCTCAGACAAGCCAATATATCACTTTCTCATTTGATAGATATTCAATAAACCTTCTTGTTAAAATGAGAGGATTCTTGTTGTGTATTTATACTTTTCCAAGTGAATTCTTTCCTTAAATTTAGGTTCAACTTACACTTTCTTGTTATAACCACTTTACCTTTTAATTAATGACTTGTAACATCTTGTTATAAATGTTTAGGGGCTTCTTAACCATTCTTCAAGGCTTCCAACTTCATGACCTCATAACTCCTCAACCATGAGGAACTACATGATGTTCCACCTACCGTTGGAAACAATATGATGAGGAATATCCATCTATGAGTGTGTTACCTACATTTACACTATCTTTCATATCCTTATTCCTCAAACAACTTTTGGATTCATGATCAAACCTTTGGGGCTTCTTGTAGACTTCTTCAAATGTACCCATCACATCTATTGACATTAATGACAACCACTTCTATTGACATAAATGAAAAATAACTATCCAACAACATCAATGACAATCAACTATCCAACATTGGTGATTTGCTTGAGCATAATGAAGGTCTTATGTTGTTGCAAAAATCAAGTGTTTGTTTAATCAATATAAATCCAATAACATCAATATAAAATTGTAGAGACTAAACCTAAAGAGAATTAGACAAGAAAAAAACTGAGTATAGTTGCAAGAAGAGTTGCAACAACATGTGTTGCAACAATATAGCTGCAACATAAAAACAAATATGATTGAGTTACAACAATGTGAATCGCAACAACGGAATTCTATTATAACCAAAACTTGAAGAGACATGAATTGTAGAGATGAAAATCACATATTGATTGCGATGATGTAAAATGATGAACTTAGAAAACCACACCACTAATAAATCATAAAATTGTATGTATGTTGGAAATGACAACAAACTGAAAGATAATTTAGAAATACAAGAATTACACTATGATTCTAGAGAGACCGCAAACCTGAAAACATACACAACATGTGAATAAAGTTATGGACCTAGAATTACAACAATTGAAAGCAACTACACAATAAAATAACTGAACATAAGTAAAATTCTAATTATAACACTATCATTACTGAGAATACCTAACTAAGGAGGGGGCCCTACCCCATTACGAGAGGTACTGGATTAAGAAATCCGAATCACATGATCAATCAATACATCAATGCACAAGTAGAAATACAAAACCAAATTTATATTTCTGTAAGTTGAAAGATACAATAGCAAAATGTAATCGCCTAAATAATTTCCCTCCACTGGCTCTTAGGGAGTTGAGGCTTTTATACAATGGGACTATAGTTCTAAAGTTATACAATCAACTGATGGATATCCATGAGAATCCAACTGTTCATCTGGTTACAATGATTATTTCAATTGCAGGTGTATACTAACTCAATAGGTAACCAAATCCCATAGTCGCCTATTTGTCTTCTATCACTTTCTCTCGTGGATATTGGTTCCTCGATGTCATCTCCTGACTTCCAACTACATTGTTTACTATTGAGATGGTGAGTTATTTTTGTATTTGTAGCATGAAAATTGAGCTTGTGGTTGTAAATATTTCATTCAAAATTGGAGTAATCGCGAATGCTCCTTGAGTTGTAGCAGTTGGGTTTGTACCCAAAATTGCACCAAGTTGTTCCCTCATGAAACTGTATTAGCTTGGAGTTGCAACAAACATGTGTTGTAGCTACTAGATTCCTATGTAGCAATGTTAGTGACTGATAGTAACAAGTTGCTTCCTAATAATTATGCAAAAATAACATAATAATGGTGTATGGGGTAGGATTCATACCTTTGGTGACAAATGAGGTGAACTAAATAATGGAAGTATAAAAGAGGGAAGTGATAGACATAAAATGTTAAGAAACAAGGTATAGATGGGTGCTGAAAGTATGCCATTTTAGGCACCTGTCATCTCCCCCAACCCAAAACTATTGGATTTCCTCATGCAACTATGATCATTTAGTGTTAGAGAAGTCAGGGTGATCATGGGGGTCACTAATACCAAATATTTCCTCCTCTACTGCTGCTTTCTCTTCACTGATATGCTCTTTGTTGGAGTTCCTCTGCTTTGTTCTGCCTCTATCTAAGTATAATTGTCAATCACCATAAAATATGTAGTCTATAAAACTGCTTCTTTTGTCTCGCTAGGCTGACCTCTTTCTTATGAAGCAGTTAAGGGATCCCTTGCAGCAAGAGGACTTGCTGCAGGGTAACCTCTTGCTGCAGGGTAACCTAATTTTCCAGGTGCCTTGTGTTCCTCAAGCTCTTGTCTAAGAATATTCAAATTGATCTTCAACTTTAAATTTTTTACCCTCAACATTTTGTCCTCTCTTACCAAAGAGGCATAGGATTGGGAGAGAATGGGGGATTCTTACCCAACAGAGAGTGATTGAAGTAGAATCATGATTCTTTGGTCTGGTGTAGCAACATGATCATTTTCATGGAAGTCACCCGATGAAACTTTTTCTTTCCTTTGTTCTTCTAGTGGATAGGTAGTCCATTCCCCAAGAGGTACCTTTACTTGTTATTGTGTGGTAGTAGGGGCCTTTGGTTATATTTCTTTCTTATCTTCCTCTGGAGCAGAAAAATTTGATTCCTCAAGAGTGCCTCTTGTTGTACGAGTAAGAGGAACTATTTCTAGTTTGTTTCCCTCAATTATGTTGACTACCATGTCAATGAGATTGTCTAATTTCCCTCTGTCTCCTATACTACCAAAGTATTATGGGGTTTCCATTTGTGCATCTTGCATCTTGGGTGACTATACTGGAGGAGTGCTCTCTGTTGTTTTTGGTGAAAGAGCAGGGTCCTCTTCCTTCTTGTCCTCATTGGCTTGCACTAGATCTTGTCCATGCATAGGCGTCTCCACTCGTTCTTATGGTTCAGTGGATGCTGCCAACTCTTCGTCATCTATGTATGCTAGTAGGAGAGAAGTGACACCTTCATTGAGAGTTTCTTGGTGTTGTTCTTGGGAATCCAAGTGAGTATCCTCTTATGATTCTTATGTAGCAGGGGAGGATTCAACTTCCTTTGTTTCCTAGTTTTCTTTCTAGAGTGGCTCATGGGGCTTGGCAGTTCTTCACTTATTAAAACAAGTTATAGCCTCATGATTTTTCCTTTGTTTCTTCAGCATGGGAGACAGTATTTTGGAAAACCCTTGAATTTGATTTATGCCTAGTTTGCTAACCATTATCTCCACATCACTATCATGGTCTAATTGTATTGAATTTGAAGCATAGTGTGATTTTTCCCTTGTTTTTTGCTTGGGTTTCTTTTGTGGAGTTGTAACAATCACTCCCTCTGTCTCCACAACCTCATTATTTGGTGTTTCAACCATAGTCTTGTGTGGGGTTGGAAGTGCAGGCATTGCCTATTGGGCTGCATGAAGAGAAACAACTTTATTTTCATTACGGAGAATGGGTGGCTGCACTATACTGTTCCAAGTGCGAACCTCTTTCTGCAATGCATTTTCAAACAATAATTTGATGAGGTTGTGATGATATACAACCTTCCTAGGGTTCTTGGCCCTTTTAACCATCGTTTCCATGGTTTGTAATGTCCTAAATAGAAAATATGACATATTGATCGACCAATTATGGCGTAGATGGTCAAGAAGGTGGATCTGTTGAACATAAATGGTGCCATAGAGTCCTTCACAAGTGAATTAATGATGAATAGATATGGCCACGTATTCACCATGGATGAGTTAATAACCAATGGTTGAAGCCTATTTATTTCTTGAATAAAGATTTCTCTAGTTCGAGGAACTACCTTGGAATTTCAGGGTGCGAAGTCCATCAACTATACCATCTTTCTACTAAGTGAGGGAGTCTTATGAATTCAACCACAATCTTCTATGTGACCTCCACCTGTATTCTATAAACTATAGATAACTCTGATGTATAGTTCATGGTGAATTCCAACACGATCTCATCATTGTAACCCTATAATTGCAACACATACTCTATCTAGTTTGCTCATCCCAATATTTCTCTAATGTCATTGTAAATCTATAGAAGCATTGGTTGGATTGGATCTTTGTTTATTAATGACCCACCCATGGATCCTTTCCTCTATTAAATTTGAGTGCTCACATTTTGAAGAGATATGTGAGTTATGGGGTGGTAAATTTAGAATTGTAGCAATTATGGGTGGTGTTTATGATAGTAGTGATTATGGTAATGAAGTTATGATGTGGCGGTTTACATAGGAATAATTATACACATTCCATTAGAATGTATTTATTTCAAATTAGGATAGGAACACATACTCGACATGAATTACGTTGAGTGGTGTATGAGTACGACACAGATTGAGTATTGATGGAGGAGGTTGTAGTCCCATCAACGGTTCTCACTGGAACTACGGAATTGGTGTCATCGGTTTTGTTAGATGGATTTGCAAGAACAACTATGTTCATAAATGAGAGTTGCAAGTGGATTCACAACAACAAAAGTTGTAGCGACGAAAATGCAACAACTGTTGGTGTTTTATATGATTCTCAACTATTGATAGTTATTGCCTTATGATTAATAACAAGATACACTTTCATACAACATTATCATAGAATAACTATACATTGAAAATATCAACTATAATACTGCAGTGAAAATGACAAGGTCTAGAAATATTAACCATGCACAGTAAACAAAAGAACACAAGAGTTCATCCTGGGAAACCCAAACTTGGGAGAAAACCCAACAACCTTTCTCTAGAAGAATTCAGTCCAAGATATTACTAGTAAATCACCATCATACAAAATACCATACATATAATATCATACCCAAGGCTATCATCACCAATACCTAGTGCTTCAATAAGATGACCAATAATAACCAAGCAATAGATTCTCCAATTGTGGCATGCCCTCCAAGATACCATAAAACCTAAAAGAGTGAAATTACCAAAAATTGTAGCTGTAACTGCCTTGTGTGTACTACAGAAGTAGTTTTATGCCTGTCCAAATGAAATGAGCCAGTCCTATATTTATACTAATCTTGGTGACAGTATGGGGCTGACTTCTTATTTATGGGTCTTCAATTTATTTATTATTTTCCTGTCGGGTCGACTTCTCTTTCTGGGAATTCAACTTCTTTCTAGGGCTGCTGTAATGGTGTAGATGGGTCTTCTTGTAATTTATTTTGGAGAATGACTGCCTGAAGTTGCAAATGTCCAACACTCCCTCTCAATGAGGGAGTCATTATCCATACTTGGATTTCTTCTGTCATATAAAGTTTGTATTCATAGCCATGTTGATGTGCCATATCTACACATGAATTCCATCCTAGATCATGCATGTGATATGATCTTGAGTCCATCCACTCCTTGTCAGGAGAAGGACTACACCTGTGCCATTCACCACTAGCAAAGCCCCTTGGATGAATGAATCATTTACTCTTGTTCATATCAGCACTGGCATAGCCCCATGCATGACCAATCTAGGATAATGTCTTTCCAATGCTATGGGCCATTCACCCCTAGAAGAGCCCCATGAGTCAATAAATTATTCTCCCTTGGTCATATCAGTACTAGAATAGCCCTATGCATGACCAATATGGGAGATTTTCTTCCCGATGCTATCAACATACCTGGTCCATTCACCAATAACAGAGCCCCATGAGTGAATGAATCATTGTCCCTTAGTCATATCAACACTAGCATAGCCCCGTGCATGACCAATTTGGGATAGTGTCTACCCAACACTATAGCTTGGATAACATCAACATAGCTGGGCCATTCACCACTAGCAGAACCCCGTGAGTGAAAAAATCATTATCCCTTGGTCATATAATCACTAGCATAGCCATGTGCATGATGAATCTGGGAGAACATATTCCCTATGTTGAAACATCAATTCTCATCACTAGCTAAATCAACATGGCTAATCTTGTGTATCATCCTCCTCAACCAAATAAGCATGATCACTTTGGGAGTATGTTGGCTACTTCTTGTCTGTGTAGGGGTTATAAGACCCAAGGTTCGGTTTGACCGTGACCAACAAAACCCTCAAGACACTGACTCTTTTGGAATCACCTACTTGCATAGATGAAGTATTACTCGAGGTATCTATTGGGGCTTCAATAACCAGGTTTCTACAAAAGTAAGGGAAAGTGAGGCCGATGTGTGAATCATTCTTCCTGATCTTAACTTATGTATGTTCTTGATTATTACCTAAACTATCACAGCCATACCTAAACATTACAACATGACCAATCCATAGACTAAATCCATTATGTGAAGTATATCATCATTCATGAATGCATAAAGAAAAGAAATAACAAAAGACACAATATCCTCTCAAACTCCTTCTTTATTCATCTTCTTTCTTACTAATTGACTATTACATTCATGATCTTTCCATAACCTCAATTCTCTTTCATGTGCACACTCTCACACTCACATATGAATACCTCTTTCTCTCTCCCAATCCAATCACATATTTATACCCCAAAATATAGGGTTTAAAGTTCTATTCTTATCTATCCCAAAATAATCCATTACAATGCATGGCATAGCCATCTTGAGTTAACTGGTTATTTTCTTTCTTCTACTTCTTGTTCTTTATATAGATTTTCTGCTATCCTTCTATTTTTGGAAATTTGCACTATCATCATTTGAAATTCCTTTTCTTGCTCACTTGCTTTATCCTTTTGTCCTTATACCATCTCCATCCTTCACGTCCTTATGCACCCTTTCTATATTCTGCGAGAATCCTTCATTCTACGCGATTCCTTCCTTCTGCAGGATTCCTTTCTTCTGTGTGATTCCTTCCTTCTATGCTTTTTATTTATGCTTAGGATTTTGTATTCAAAATATTCCTGTCCAACAGGCCCCCAACACTCACTTGTGGTTCATCTTGGGCCACTCAGGCCTATTTCCTATTATTCCACACTAAAATGAACTATTGCACCATAGCATTAGTTGTTTCCACCTCTGTGAAAATGGTGGCCTCTTTGACGGTGATCTCCTCGATGGACTGCTCGGTCAAATCATGCAATTTATTCTCTAAATCGACCATGACCTGCCTGAACTTATCCTGGACAGTGGCCAAGTCTTTAATAATCTTGACCGCTGCCTCCTTCCTAGGTCCAAGTCTTTGTTTAAGGACCTTCTGCTGGTCCCTCAGTCGCTCAACTTTAGCATATGCTTGTCACTGGAACAAAATGGCCACCATGCGCTTGAACGATAACACCGTTTTTTCCTTTTCTATAGCCACATTGGCCTACTCTTGCGTTGCTCACAATTTGGCCTATACAACCTACATTTCTAGGTCGCCCATGAGTTCTTCCCAGAATTTGCCACTTTCCTCACAAAGGCATGTGCAGTCATCTTAAAATTTCTTAATCCTGGAAATTGCTATTGTTTTCTTCTACAGTTTACCCTCACACACCTCAGGTGGAATTCCTGGTGTGGTATGTCATTGGAGATCCTGGAATTTCTCTCAGAATATCTTCATACAATCCCCAATATTCAAAAAATGTTCCTCCATGGTGGCCTCGATGACTAGGGGGACTTCGGGTACTTTCTTGTATAATTGTTGGACATCGGCCTGGGTCTTCTATACTATAGCATCCACATCATCCTTCTCCTTTTGGGATTTCATTTCCCTTTCTTCTATGCTCTCTTGGGTCTTCATAATTTCTTCCACTCTATATTCATGCTCCTTCTTTTTTTGAAGGGCCATATCATACTCTATATGTATGTGGATCCTTTTGTCCCTCAATTTGACTAAGTCTCGGTGTGCAGTGTATCCTCGATGCCTTATATCCTGAACCAAATGCGCTTGGATTTTCTCTACCCTGTGGATGGGTAAGCTAGAGACATCGATATTAAGTTGGTCTAAGGCCACAATCTATTCTTGCAATGCTCCCACTGGTAACTCTAGCACAAATGCCTAAATATGTGTAGTGAAATTCTACCCTAGGGGTTGGATTAGAGCTTCCTATGCACCGACCTCAGTTTTCCTTTGTGTTGTGGATAGACCATCCCCTATCTTGGGGTATTTCAAAATGCATTTTGTTTCTAACAACTGTTGTAGGACTCCCAACTAATCCTGGATCTTCTTTTGTTGTGCCTTATGCTTTCTTGCAAATTCCTCCCAAATATATTTCATGGAATCATGGATCAAGAACCCAATTCTCTACATATCATCGTCAATCAAGATACAAAATGGCATCTATATTTGTGATTTTTCTTTCTTTCATACTCCCCCTATATTTTTGGGCATCCCTCCTGTCTGTTCTGCCTCCTGATCTTTCCTTTTGAGGCTAACTTTAGGGACTTTCATTTTTCCTTAGTGCTTGTCTGCACCATTTTTTCGGCCCTGAGCCTCTTCCATCTCACTTTGTCCTCCTGGGAGGACCCTGGCTTGCTAGTTGGTTTCTTCCATTCATCCTCCTAGTCATTGATTATGGCATGCACCTCTTCCACTTTATTTCAATAATTGGTTGGTAATTCATGTCATAGAGGATCTTTCTTGAATTTCACCAGAGGTCGTCCATGCTGGCTCTGAACTGCATGATGTGCTGGTAGGTGATAATGGATTCTTCAAGAATTCATACTATAGTCTCTGCCACTTGTGTGATGAACTAAAAATACAAGTAAAAAACAATGTTGGTATCAATTTTCCATCTTCTTATGGTGGAGTGCCATAAGTTGGCGTATCTAGAAACCAATGGACTACGACCTAAAACATGCATGTGATGGTAGTCTATGATCTCTTTCCATCCAACCAATGCAATAAGAATAAGTAGCCATGCATAATGAAATCAGTTGTAAAGGCTAGATGAATCCATGCCCAATGGTAAAAGCGACTGGAGCTACTAGGTTCTTGGAAACCTCGCAAGGAGGTCTCCATCCCAATTGGAGCCAGATGTTATATCCTCAAATGACATTGAAAATTTTGAGGTATTTTCATTCGTTCATACTTAAACATGTCATTTTCCTTAGTCTTATGGCCAATGTTTTATCTCCAAATTCTTGATTCAACTTACATTGATCTCTCTTTGCCAGAAAGCCTTTGGTCTCTTCCCCTTAATATGCAATACAAAAAGAAAAATAAATGTTACATAGCCTACAATCTTAGCCTTATTGGATTTAACATTTCCAAATAACAATATGCATTTTTAATGATGGGTGCTTGAAGTTATTCTAAACCTATGCCAAATCCTAAGTCAGTCAAGTGCATTGAACTCAAAACCAAGTCATGAGTTAGGTTACAAATGAACATACAAAGTCAAGCCACAAGCTAGGCCATATGTTTAATTAAGCCACTAGGCTAGTTCTCATGCTAAATATATCTCAAGTTTTATGGACCCACGAGCTAAGCTATGCATACAATCCATAAGTCAAGCTATGAATTGATACACAGGTTGACACATCGAACCACATGCCGCACTGAGTTTTATTTTTATGATTTATGTGCAAATGCGTTTGAATCAAGCCCAACCCACATGTCAATTCAACAATTGGTTGAATGCTAAGCCAATCTCCTACATATCTCATCGATTCCATGAATAATAAGCCTCAAATTCAAATCGTCTGAAGAGGAAAATATAAAAGTTGAAGGAAAAAAATTACAACACATCTAGATTTATAGGTTCTGGCATAGGTTGCTCTAAATTTGCAAGGAGATTAATCAAATAAACAATGATTTTTTATTTTGAACACGAAAGGTTTTCCTTTTATTAAAACAGAGTTTTCACCAGCACAGAAGGCACAATTATAAACAATTAGTTGTTGAAAGGCAGAGCTTTCATTAGCTAATTAACAAATTCTAAGGAGGAATAGATGGGGAAAACGTAGAGAAAGAATTTTAAAGATTTGAGCTCGAACAGAGTGATTTTTTGGGTGATTTAAAGGATAAGAGAGCATCAAAAAGATTAATCACCAAATCATGAAATATTCAGTTTCAAAGATTCGTGGAGATATAGGAGGTGAATGCTTAATGGGTCAACAAAGCTTTGTTCACAACTGTTGAAATTTTTCCAACCACTAAAGACATGTGTCCTTTCCTCCATGACACATCAGAGACATAACAATGATGAAGACCATATGTCAAAGACCTTTTGAAGACAGTTCGATTCATATCAAGTATATTTTCAATTACCTAATTGTAATTAGTTTTGTACTCTGTTTTCTATATTTAGAAATCTAGATCCAGTTTTCTAGGATCTGAGATCTGTTGTAAAAGATATAAATACCTATCAATTTGTCAGAGAATGAGGTTCCATTTTGGATATAGGAACTATACTATTTTGTAACAGACTTTTCATATGATAATACAGATCACAAGTTTCTCTCTCTATTGATATCAGATTTCCATCCTTTCTTCTGTACTTTATTTCAAGCGTGTTTTAACTGCTAAATGACTTTCATCTCATTATTCAATTCATAGGTTTGACTTAATAGTATTCTCCACTATATTATTTTACCCATCACATTTGTGGTTTTGGTTAATAAGTATAGATTTCTTCACCCATTTTTAAAGCCATTATCTGATTATTGATCCTTGAGAGCATTGGTTCATTTGATTATTCATTTTGACTGTCTAGGGGCCATAATGTAGTTGAGTTATCCCATTGATCCACACACACAAAAACACAAAAAAAAGTTTACTTTAAGTTCCCAAGCATATTTGACCTACAACATCAAAGAGTTTCCTGGAGTGATAACAAATTGGCGTTGTTGCCGGGGAGAGGATATTGAAGCTCAGCTTCCTTGGGAGATGAAAAGATCCAAATTTGATGATAGACAAAGTCTGGACATATTTTTAGTTGTAATCATCTATCTGGCGACTCCATGAAGGATAGATTTAGTGGCGACTCCATTGCTCTGAAATCCGTTGGCAACTCCACTAGTATGAAATGAATAAGAGGTATGCTTTTTGCAATTTCTCAAGTATTTCTAGTTACCCTCATCCAATACCTAGTAGAGATGAATGGGAACACAACCTTCCCAGATTTTGAGGAGAAGAATGGGAAGTACCAGCTGAACATTTGTTGGATTTTCATGAGTTTATTCATTGGCTCCAGATCACACATGAAGATGTTCAGATTAAACTTTTCAAGTATTCACTAGAGGGGATAGCCCTTGATTGGTGCATATCTCTTCTAGCTTCAAGCATTCACTCATTGACAAGTTTTCATTATGATTTCCATTTGTTTTGTAAAGATGAATTTCTGGATGAAGGTCTCTTTGAAGATTGTTGTGATGAATTTGATAAGCATGTTCAGCAGAAAGTAATCGTTTCTTCTATTTGTAAAGATAAAAATTATGTTGTTAAGGAAGATCTTCATGATACAAATAAGAATTGCATAGTTGTAAATGCATCAGACTTTATCTCTATTACACATGATGCCCTTGATTTACATGAAAAAACAGTTAGATAAGGAGTTTTTTCTACACTTTTTCAAGAGGTTGCCTACGATATGTTTTCACCTGTGACTGGGGTGAAGGATCTGAAGACTGTCTGTCTTTCTTTGCAAGATTCAGGAGTTTTATGCTCACCTATTGTTGATAAGTATGTAGATGTAGTAGATAAGACCCTTACTTCAAAGGATGTTCATTTAAGCAACAACCAACCCATATATGACATTTATGAATTTGATTTCGATGAGCCTTTTTCTTTGCCCATAAAGGAATGACAATATGTTGTAATCAACCATTCCATGTTTGTAGAAGACATTGAATATGATGAGTTTAATATAGCCAAAGATTTTAGGTATTATTTTCTATTTATAACACCTCATGAACAGAAAATTGAAATCACCTATGAAGAAGATATCGAAAAAGAAGGGATTAGCAATCCAATCAGCTCACAACTATTTTTAAATTTGCAGGAACCAGTTTATGGCAGCCACATATTAGAAGTCAAAGAAATTCTTGAACAACAAGCAGAGGTAACTATGTTTGGTTATCAATATATTTCTTCTTTCTATGATCCAGTGGCCATCTACATGGAAATGTTTTTTATGGAATTTTTCAGTTGTGCAACTTTTAGAATTAAAGTAGATGGCGATTGTAAATATGTATTGCAAGTTGAAATTCTGCTACACATAATGAAGTGTTAATCCCTAATATTGGCTCATTACCCCTTAATTGGGGCATATTATATTAGTAATGTTATTTTATTTATGTC
>CBVK0100872684.1:0-11311 GCA_900067695.1 Picea abies | reverse complement strand
ATTAGGATATGTTGCGGTTCTCATGCGCTCTACAACGAGCACATGTCCCCAAGTAGGAGCCAAATGTTATCCCCAACTCCTAGAGATAACTAAGGAGATGACGTCTCGAGGCCCTCAGGGTGCAAACATGGAGTACTAAGAGACAACTTGACCAACAATGTTCACTTGTACAGGCAGAGACCCACCTGACCACCAAAGCTCTAGGATCATCTTGACGGTATCCATCACATCAGCTGGCCTCCAAAAGACATTGGGTCTTGCTCCATGAGGTACAAGTAAGGTATTACGATGAGTGTCATTTCAATATTTGAGGCATTTGAGTTTGTTGCATCTATCACTGCTTTTGATTATGTGACATTTTCTTGGACATTATGGTCTTTGCCTTGTTTCACCTTGGTGGTTGACATTGTTCCCTAGTAAGTGGGTCACCCTTAGGGATACGTATGCTACTGGGAGGTCCTTTTGACGAGGCATTGTGCCATTCTCGACCATACTTGTCACTTTCCACATTTTATCCCCTTATCTCCTCATCTTTGTTTTTGTTGGGTGTATTGACTCAAGAAGGGGTTGTCCCTCACTACCTTGGTGGTTGACATTGTTCCCTAGTAAGTGGGTCACCCTTAGGGATACGTATGCTACTGGGAGGTCCTTTTGACGAGGCATTGTGCCATTCTCGACCATACTTGTCACTTTCCACATTTTATCCCCTTATCTCCTCATCTTTGTTTTTGTTGGGTGTATTGACTCAAGAAGGGGTTGTCCCTCACTTCATGGGAAGAAGGGGCTGAAGGGTTAGAGGCTTGTGGGTGGAAAAAGATAAAATCCTGATTATGAACCTTCCATATGCTCGTCCAAAGAGGTCTTGAGAGCAATGAAAAGCTTCTTCTAAACAATCAAAGACCTACAAAAGAACACATAACATAAATGAAGGGTTAGAGGCTTGTGGGTGGAAAAAGATAAAATCCTGATTATGAACCTTCCATATGCTCGTCCAAAGAGGTCTTGAGAGCAATGAAAAGCTTCTTCTAAACAATCAAAGACCTACAAAAGAACACATAACATAAATGTCCCACTTGATTGAGGGATTGACACAAAGTGAATTACAAGTTAGACTATACCCACATGTCACTATGTGTACTTCTCCCTTCAAGTGACACTTCGGTACTACACCCCAAACTAATCTATTCACCCTAGGGAGTACTCAGTGTTTGGACCTTAATCAATTAATGTCAACAAATGGGCTTGGAAAAATGATTCATTGAAAACGAAGGCGCAAAACACCCTCTACAAAGGCACCCATAAGTGAGACACTACATCCCCTTGTATGTCATGAACCCCATGCCCAAAAATTTTCCCCTCATCCATGAAACCTCATACATATGACTTAGAAGGAGGTCCCCTCGGGAAACACCCCTAAACTTGAGGAATGATTCACCCAATAAGTCGTTTTTGTCAACCCTCCCATACCTTAACTTGGAAAATTGCATAGGGTCTTTGAGCATTAGTTTATTTTGATGAAGTGGTTTGGATGTACTTGCTTAGAAGGTTCTTTTATTGATTTGATTTACTCATCATGACGCTTTGACTTGAGATCCTTGGAGATCATATCCATTTGTCTTTGCAGGATCCAACTGGTGGAGAATTTTGGAGGAACAAGCCTAGCTTGGGCTTCCATGGGGCTTGAAGCCCATAGGTTCGATGCCAAGGGCCCACATGCCGGATCACAGAGACATGTCATTAAGCCTAGCTTGGGCTTCCATGGGGCTTGAAGCCCATAGGTTCGATGCCAAGGGCCCACATGCCGGATCACAGAGACATGTCATTGGAGGCCTAGAAGACATTGTGGAGGACCTAACCTAGCCCCTACCACCCAAACCTTTTTCCCAAGAGGGCCAAAACGTCACCCTTGAAGGATTGATGTCATAGAGGGGCTAGGGTTTGGTGGTGGTTGAGGACACCTGACACGTTTTTGAGGAAAGAACCCATGGATCATGGAGGAAATCGCTTGGATCGAAGACACTTGGCTTTTGGAAGTCCAACGTCTCTTCTCCAATCTCAACGACTTGATTTAAAGTGCCAAAAGTTGCCCAAAAGGAGGGTGATGTCATGTTTTAAGGTTTCTTTCATGTGCAAAAGTATGATTTAAATAATGTTATTTTGTAAAGGGGAAAGATTAAGGTTGCTAACCCCTTAACTTGTGGTTTACCCTAAATTATGTGGACAAACTATGTTTAAGACATTTTGAAATAATGTTATTTTGTAAAGGGGAAAGATTAAGGTTGCTAACCCCTTAACTTGTGGTTTACCCTAAATTATGTGGACAAACTATGTTTAAGACATTTTGTATAAATAGAGATAATTTGTATCTAATTTTCAAATAACTTTCCCATTGTGAGAAGTACTTGGCTGGAATTTTCACTATTCTTGGGCATTTTCTCTCTCCTTTGCACTTGTTATGGTTTTTGTTGCTATTGGTGGAAAGAAGTGGTGCGCTACCTATTGTGGAGTATTTCTCTTGCATATTGGTGGATAACTCTTGGTAAAGTAGAAGTTTCTCTTGTTAATTCTTGTTCTAGGTGAAAGGTTTTATCTTGTTATGGTCTCTTTTTCCTGGTTGCAAGTTTAACTAGTTGGATTTCTTGGGGAGTATAAGGGCATACAACCCCACTAAGCCCATCAATATTTTTCTTGGAAATAATTTGTTGCTTAAGGTAATGTTACGAGAAGTAAAAAGGGCTTACACACTCCTAACACTTCCTAGTTATCTTTACTTGCCTTGGGGAGTAAAAGGGATTACACCCCCAAGGAAGTAGTATAGTTAACTCATTCTTTGAATCCATAACCCAATAGTTAAAGCACTAATTATTTTCAATTTGCATTGGAGAAATAAAATTGTTGCATTTGGATACGTGAAAACACGAGATAATCAACTTGTTCAAATTGCAATCTCTTCTTGATGTTCTAGGCTTGTCATTGTCACTAGGGCGTCTCAATGTGCTAGGTAATTCTTCTTGTTGTTATAACTTTTCATCTACAACCATTAGGGCTACATAAACACTAATACATTTTCATTTATAACTCACTACTCAACCGTTGAAAGTTGCTAAAAAATTGTCACATTAATCTTCTAAGGCTAGCACACTTTTTGGGTGGATTGTTGACAAGTTTTGACAGCTGATTTGTTTGTTGTAATAACTTGTTTGTTACAACCATAAGGCTGATAATTACTTCTGCAGAACTTGTTTACAACCTTACATTGTTGTTAAAGTTTTATGCTATCTTCTTGAGCTAAACTAGTCAATTTGCTAGCTTATCTCTTGTACTTCTCATTAATATTTAAGCAACTTTATTTTGCACTTGTCATTATCATTTTGTTGTCGATTTACATCATTGTTTATTGTTGCAATTAGGGATAGAAAGCTTAACTTTCTTGTCCACCTAACATTATACACATATACTTGGCTTGTTCTTGTGTCTCGGGTAGGTACATCACTCTTTGCAGGTGTTCTTATTTCTTGGCAACTATTGGTTATTACCTAGACTCTTTCCCAAGCCTTTTTTCATTCTATATATTTACCTTTAGGGGGACCTTCCTCCATATATTCAATTTCCATCTCTTTCCCCCAAGGGTCACCAAGATTCCCCACTTGAGGTGATCCTCTCATCCCTTAAGTGTGTCTCGGGTAGGTACATCACTCTTTACATGTACTCTTATCTCTTGGCAACTTTTGGCTACCTCCAAGACTCTTTCTCAAGCCTTTCTATGCTTAGTATCTTGACCTATAGGGGCTACACTTCCATCATTCCAATTTTCGTCTCATTTCCCCCTACGGTCATCGAGATTCCCCCATTGAGGTGATTCTATCATCTCTAAAGTAATGGGAATACCTGCCTAAGGTGACTGTGGATAGGTGTTCTCAAAGTTGTCATCATTTGGTGGTTGGGTTGGGCTTTGCCCAACCTACAAATTGTGTGATAACATTGCCCAATAATAGGAAATGCACGCGATAGTGCCCTCCACTGCGATGAGGCGTTTTGTATGTTTTTATTCCTGAGGTGGATCCAGTCTATAATTGTGAGGGGAGAGATATACTTTGCAGTGAGGATATTTTTCCATAAGCTTTCCTATGTGAGGAGAACCCATAATGATTTGGCTGCAAGGGCCTGTCCGAATTTCACACCATCTTTAAGGCCCTAGCCACCGCTTTCCTTGGGTTGAGTAAGACATTTCCAGCTTACCATGTGAAGGCCCCTGTACTCTATGTTGCCTTTCCAAAGGTAATTTGCACAGATTTTCCAGATCTAGATGGATATTCCTTTTGGAATTTATGCCATCAGATGCCAATAAACTGGGATCACCTCCAGGACTGATTTTAAGAGGACAAGGCGACCTCCCCTGGAGATCCATCGATTTCACCATAAATTTACTTTTTTCTCCACTTTTCCCACTATTTTCTCCACTTTTCCCACTATCAAGGACCAGTCTTTTATTCCATAGTTACTGGGTTTTATGGCATAACCCAAGTACAAGATGCCATCCCCAATCTCTTTTTGAGTAAATGGAAAAAAAATGTTGAAAAGTGAATTGATATCCCCGTTGTCCGTGGGCATGTAAATGGCGGATTTTTTGTCATTTATAATCATTCTTGTTGCAACGCTAAAACTGTTTAGGATGTTCAATAGAGTTTGACAATCTACAAAAGAGCAATGAAAGAAAATTAAAATATCATCAACAAAAATTAAATGAGAGAGAGCGATCTAGGCGCCATAAGAGATTCCATGGAAGGCATTGGTTCAACGGGCTTCTTCCAGTGCCCTGCTAAGACTTTCCATCACCAAGATGAATAAATAGGGGGATAATGGATAACCTTGTATGAGGCCTCTCCTAGACCTGAAAAATGAGGTGCCTGCTCCATTTATTAATAGAGCAAAAGAAGCCGAAGTGACTCCTGCCATTATCCAATTAACATCATGAATATTTAGACTGGTCTTTAGGAGTAACAACATGAGGAATAACGAGGAAACTCTATCGAAATCTTTTTATAGGTCTATTTTAAGCATTAATACATATTTCTTTTTGGTTTTGATAGTATGGACACCCTCTCGTGCAACACCTATGGCTTCATGTGTTAGACAACCTTTTAGGAAATCAAACTGCTCATGAGAGATGTAAGTGGAGAGAAGGGGATTTAATCGTAATGCTATGATCTTAGAGTGGATCTTATGGAGTGTATTGCAGAGGGCTATGGGTCGAAAGTAATCAAAGGAGACGGGAAGATAGATTTTTGGAATCAATGCGAGGAAAGCAGTGTTAAAAGCATATTTTAGTTTCCCTCCTTCCTGATCTCTTCTAGGACAAGAATGAGATCCTTTCCAATTGTATCAAAGAAATCCCAGTACAAATCTATGGTCCAACCATCAAGGCTTGGAATTTTGTCTTTTTTGAAAGTCTCCATAACCCTATGGAGTTAATCCATTGTTATTTCCTTATTGAAACCTCTATTATCTTCCCGCTCAAGCACTTTTGGGAAGAGTCTTAAGAGCTGAAGCGTGTCTTCTATTGATTCATCTTCTTTCTCAACAAAGAGGTTTTTAAAGTGGGAGACCCCTAATTCAACAAGATCTGAGAAACCCCTTTTTTTGTTTCCTTGTTGATCCTCCAACTCCCAGATGGTGTTTTGACTCTTTGTATGAGGAAGAACTTCGAGTTTTGATCTCCAACATCAAGCCAGCGTGCCCAACTCTTAATTTGCCACTTATGTTCATTCTCCAAGAGAATGGCATGGCGCTTATCCTCCAATTTTTTGATTTGTTCCTTCATTCTTGGTTCAACTGCAATTGTATCAATGGCCTGAGCATATAAGACCACCAGTTCTTGTTCTATAGTTATAAGTTCTTTCCCTTGCTCTGTTCAGCGGGCTTTGGCCCATGAAGATGCTTCCTTTTTCATATTATGGAGATTCTTGAAAATATGACCGTTGGTTGATAAACACCGTGTCGACAAAAAAGGAATCCACATAGAGAGGACTAGATTCTTGAATTCTTCAATGTGTACCCATCAAAAGTTGTATTTAAAGGGCACACCAGGTTTGGGATCCACTTTCCCAATTTCTAAGAAAATTGGCCAATGGTCAGAACATCGAACCGATCCTACCCAGGATCGATAATTACTAATGGATTTGATTAATGCTTCCTTGACAAGGAATCGGTCTAGACGCTTGTGGATGCTTTCTTCTCCTTTTTCAGTTATTATACTAGGTAGGTTTTAGGACCATTGGTTCCACATCCATGATCTTGCTAGCTTCAAATTTCTCTGAGAAGAAATTTGAGAGTTTATGCTCCTTTCACTGGACCCCCCAAATCTCATCTTTATTGATAGTGAAATTTAAGTCGTCTGCTAGAATATGACTTTCATCCAAGACTTGACTAAAAGGATGACCTTGGGATCGGTGGGAGCCTCCGTGGAACCCAAGGAGATTAGGTGGTTGGAGGGCAGACGATTATCCAATCTAAGGACTGACAGGGGCAGCTTCGCTGTGCTTCCCAACACATGTGCGCCACCGCCACCACTAGGAGTTAATGTGGCAGCATAGGTACTCGGTTTTGGAGAAGAAAAAATATCCAAATATGACAGCAGATCGTGTGAGTAATCAACTAAAGGGTCGCTTGTGCTTGACCATGCATGGATCATGCAACCAACTAGTCCTCAAAGCGAGAGTAGTTAGGTTTTGCACGCTGTTATAGTTAGGGTTTTTGTCTTCAATACTATGGATAATATATAGTTTCATGTGTGTGATTAAGGTTAGATACTATTTGAAAATATATGATCATTGATATAGCTTCAATTATGATAGTAAGGGATATTAGTTTTCTTGTGAATACTATTTAGGTTGAAACTATATTTTAGTCTTGGAGTAAGACCTAAAACTATTAGAGCTCATCTTTTTTTTTTTTTATCATGGGGAATCCTTAACTCTTTGGAACTAAGAGATCATCTTGCTTGAATGTAAGGAAATAAGTTAATGACCCAAGATCTAGAGGCATCTAGCATAAGTGAAAGTCACCCCCTTACAAACCACCAACAAGTCATTTCAAGTGGTGTGGTTTTCCTTAATTAACTATGATGAATTAGTCTACATTCACAAATAAAGGCCAATGATGATTGTCCTCATTATCAATTTACAACTAAATTATGATAAGTTTTTCGGCCTTAAAAAAAAACTCTAAAATATCACCAATTTGTGCAAAATTCAATGAAAAGGAATTAGCTTTGTCTAAGAAAACAACTCAACTAAATTGTATATAAAATAGAGAAATATCTATCCACTTTGTAATGATATTTCTCAATGAAAATTTTAAATTAAAGTCAAGTCAATCCATGAATATTTATTCCACTTTGTAATGATATTTGGCAATTAAAATTTTTAAACTAGAGGGTTTTAAACTATAATCCACCAAAATTGATATTTTCTTAAAGAATTTAATTGTATAATAAAAGGACTATTTGTATAGAACTTTGTTGATTTTTAATGATATTTTTTTCAAAAAAAATTATTCACATTTAGTATGCCAATTTTGCTTAATATTATCTATTTATATTTGTGAATTTCATAAAAAGATAATGAGTGACTACTTATTTAAATGTACAATGATAAATCTAAAATTTTGTTAAAAAAATTACAAGCATAATATTTACGGACTATAGTTTATGAACCTTATTATTTTATGTATATTACGAACCCTAAAGGGAAGACTTCCAATGAGAAGAGAGGGTGGACTTCCAATGATAAAATGGTCTCTTGAATTCCAAACACTTCCAAGAGTAAGCACACTAAATACTTTAAAATGGTGGACCTATACTAACATGTAAAGACTTTAATTGCCCGTGCCATAGAAGAAAAGGGTTCTCATCACAATGAAATGTGTAGCCTACTTGACAAGTTAGACCAAAAATATGAAAACCTCTTTATCGCAATTTGAGGGCCAGACACTAGTAGTAAGGCAGAAGTGGGAATTGAGTATGATATGAAGGCATGAAAAGAGGGAGGATGACGATGGTTTAGGATGGGACCATTACTAGGGATTTAGAAGCAAGGACCATTCCACCAAATATCATCAAACTTGATTCTAACTATGGGCCTAAGGATTAATTCTTGTTCTTTTAGGTTATGCAACTATGTTTAGTTCCATCTTGTCTATTTTATTTTAAAGAACCGACACTTAGTTGTCTTGGTTTAGGCTTAAGTATTTTCCAGTTTTTTGTTAAATCCCCATGGGGGAAAATACTTAACATGAGACCTATCCTATTTTTTTTTTGGGGGTATCTACAAGTCAGACTCCTTAGAGAGTGGCCTACAATAAACTCTGTATGTGATTTTACTATACGTAAGTAATACATAGACCTACTATATTACGATTTTTTTTTTATGTGTGGACATGGAGAATATAGCAAATTGTACAAAAAAAAATACGATTGTAAATAAAACGATGGAAATATTCAACAAAATAAGAATACAGAGAGAATAAAAAATAAATGAGTGTTTGACAAACATTGAGAGAAGAGTTGCAACATATCACCATGCATGAAAAACCAAGCCCATTTGAACATTAGGCAATATCGATACAAAGATTGTTGGAGAGATATAAGAGAAATTGATTAACTAATCTTCAAAGTAACCTATTGGCCAATATTCAAAGCAATCCATTGGAAAGTATTCAAGGCAACCAATTGAAGAGAATATTGGTAATTTTTAATTGTCTTCTACAAATTGAAATCAAATTTGTAAGACATTTTGGAATTTATGTTTCTTAAGATTTGCATATTTTAACATGTTATATACGTACAAATTTGATTGGAGTATGTAAAGATGGCATCTAACTAAGAGTAGTATGAGCCTTTCCAACCTAGGTTTCAAAATTAACTAGAAGTTGTTTCCAAATTAATGGAAAATTTTTAGAGTCTTTGAGATCAAGAATTTGGGCCCATTATTAGTCCCTGTCGTAGGCATAGAGGGTCTATAGCGATCGATAAATTGTTGAATTCATATTAGTTTGTGCTTTGACCACAAATATTTGCATAATATATATTGTTGGAGCTAGGGAACTAAAGACATTGATTTTTATATAATAAAAAGTACCATATATGTAATGCTCTGATTGGATAACAGATTGGAGGTCTTATTGTCGGCTTTGTTATTCCCAATGTTTTATATGTGAGAATATCCAAACTTTTTGATCGTCTACAGTCTTTTTGAACCATGTATTTTTCTTGTGCATTGCTTGAAGGTGGATTAATGCTAGTATTGGTTCGAATGTTCGTCTTAGCATTTTCTGCTAGCTAAATTTATCCCAATGTTTGGTATGCTAGTATATCCAAAGTTTGTCCTTCGAATACATTCTCTATTGTTCAAACTATTGTTACTAATTTTATTTTATAATAAATTGTAATAAAAAAATTTTGGTACGTCAGAGACCTGCCACACTACATTCTTTCTTAAATGTTTATAGAGCATTTATGGCAGACTTAAATGTTTACCTAACAAGCTTCGCAACGTTAAATGTTTACTTAGCAAGCTTATTACAATACATTTTATTCCGTTTCTTTTTTTTTATATGCAATGTTCTCTGCACTCAATTTGGGCAATATTGTACTTCAACGGGATTGTTGGTTCATTGGTTCATGCTTTCTTCTTGCATTTCCACTGATTTCTTATTTGCATGTTGTTGTTGTTCTTGTTTTCCTATTCGTCTTGTTGCAGTTTACACGTTTGGGGTTTTGCAACCACGATTGGAACTGTGACATTCCTGTTCGACTGGTTGGTGCTTGCTTGTTTGTTAGCTGGATGTTGCTTATTGTTGTTTGATTCGACTTTGCAGGGTTCAGGTCTGCGGCTGCAGTTGGGCCTTTTGGTGCTTCTTAATTGGGTTGTTATTTGCTGCTTTCTCTTGTTTTCCTAAGCTTTGCAATGTTGGGGTGTTGCATCTGTAGTTGGGTCTGTTGTTACATTGTTTTGTAGTTGGCTCCCCATAAAATACTATTAAGATAAAATATCATACAAAATTTTGCAGTCGATGTAGATTGCATCTCTTACGGCTTCAACCAAACTTTGTCGGGCTCCAACTATATTTCATAGTTGTCGATGCTTTTTCCATGGTTTGTGTCTTACTATGGTTTCATAGTTATAAGAGTAAGTGTTGTTGTCTAGGCGATATAGTTATTCTCTCCCTTTTTACTTTCCTCTTGTAAACTTTCCCTTTTTTCACCTTTTGTTCTTTCGCTCTATTATGCGTTTCTCGCGTTTATGTGCTTGCGGGTTCCCGGTGTGGAAAACTGACAAATCATTATCTCCATCTATATCTTCACATCACGATTCCGACCGGCCACCGTTCGGTTGCATACTTAGCCAATTTTATGAACGCGGCTTCACGGATAAGTTCTATTGAACTATGGTAACTCGTGTTCGGTGTATACATCTTGCATGCAGAACTTCCATGCTCTACAAATCGACCCACACTCCTCGAACTTGCAACCCTGCCTATGCCTACGATGAGTTTGTCTGTCCGGCCTGCCTTTCCATACTTTAGCATGTTTTCAAAGTCACGAGTTCATGCATTCCCGGGTTTAGGAAATTTTAAAAGCATTTGTCGCTCGCCTCCATCCCTGCTACCTTCTGCCCTTCCCAATGGACATTAATTATGCTTTCAAAAATGACAACCAACCAGACAGGTTCGGAAATATTGCCTTTAATAAGCGGAAAGCTCGAGGACATCTCCCATTAAAATGCATAGACAAGCGAATATTATGTGATCTGGTAAATTGTTTTGCCTGCATTTTGAATTTGCAAAAAAAATAAATATTGGCTCTTTTAGTTTTTTAAAGGCTTCATCATAGTAACAGTGCAATACTGTACTACCTCACTGCCATCAACGAACGTGTCATCCACAAAGGCCTTGACGTCATGTCCCTCTTTAATACTATGCATATGTTAGATGTTGTCAGATTTGAGAATCTGCTCGGATATGGGAATGTTAATACGTGCTATTAGTCACTATTTAGCGATAATATTCGAAAAGATTGGCATTAATTAGCGAAAATATCGAGAGCATCTGTCATTAAGATGAATTAAACCAAAATCTACAGAAGATCATACTGTCTTCCTCTAGCGTTGCTTTTAAATACTTATTGCCATTTCTCTCTATCATCAGAGAGTTGGGCTTTAGGGTGCCTTCGTTCTAATGTTCTTGTTCATGGACATGTAAGACAACTTAGAGATGCCATTGAGGCCCAAATGAAAGAAGAAAGATTGGTTTT
>CBVK0100872669.1:0-35323 GCA_900067695.1 Picea abies | reverse complement strand
GATTGAAGGTGGAACCTTAAATCAAGAGAGATGGACATTCTACTTAATCCACGTGCTTCGTTATTCCTATTATCCCATTTGACTTTCTTATTAACATCAGTGGGTGTTGTTTCCTTTCCCAAGGTAATCTTATACAAGCCTTTACTTCTTAATAAATATTCCATATGGGATTTCCATTGGAAGTAGTTCGTGCTAGTAAGCAAAAGATTAATTGAAGAAGCCATATTAAATATGTAGATAATATGGATTTAAAAACTGAAATTGAAGATCTTGATGGAAAGATCTCAAAAAATTAGGTGGTTTTAAAAAAACGACATTGAAAACAGACTTCGGATGTGAAAGTTGTGTCTTTTTAAAAAAAGATATAAACGGTAACCAAAGGACCACGTGATGGTGTAAGTTGCTTTATGAAGTGACTCAATTTTATAAAAAGAAGTGGGGATCATTTTTACAATGAATTTAATTTATAAAAGAAAATAGTATGCACAATAAATAATTTTAAAATAAAATACACTTTACAATGGAGCATGAACTTTTTCAAAAAAAGTAATAGAAAGAGAGACTTGAACTCAAGACCTCTTACTTAATAAGGAAACTTTTAACCAAATGGTCTAACAAAACATATTGTATTGTTTAGCAAGAGGATTGGGGGTGTTTTTGTTGTTGCTGTTGTGGAATATGGCCTTGGAGAGCGTGCTAAAAAAAAACTATGTTCACACAAGAAAAAAGTTTTGCTTCTCGATCTCATTTAGCTTACCCAGAAAATGCACCTTTTCCTATTTGTTTCTGATTTTTTGAGATCGCATAGGGCACGGGGAAAAGAGCATACACAGATCTAAAAGAGTAGCAACCCAGAAAAAAATAATATAAAACCAAATAATACTCTGCAAAAATTAAAAAATGGCGTATGCTTTATACCTTCGGATCTTACTGAAATGGTTGTATCTTGGGAAAACGAAAACCTTTTCGAGTGAAACAAAAAGTTTTCTTGACTAGAAAAATTACTATGGACGCAATGTAACAGTCCTATCAGCCCAAAAATGTATGGAAATGGTATAAAATAGAGATAAGGAAACTCGGCTTCATGATCTCGATCTACAACAAGAGCGAGTCTCCAAATAGGCTTTGATACCATGTTCGAAAACACAGGTATTCCAATAGAGGATGAACACCTTCAGTAACCACTCACACATCAGATCAAAAATCAACACAATGATGTTTTGACATGGTAAAACCCCTACGGGGAAACATCCACGACCCCAACCAATGCAACCACTTGGAGCAATTTATTAATACAAAAGAAAAAGATTACAGAGAGATTTTACAAGAGAGTTTCTCACAATCGATCATTAGTAAATGACCCGCCATGCTCTTTAAATAGATATCATGGACCAATAGGGTGTTAATCCATAGATCAATCGCCATTAAGATTGAGGAGAATATGAATCGTCATATCACTCTATGTCGGGAACATATCGTGACCGTCAGATTTCCTAATTACAAATGCATACTAAAGAAACACACTTTTACCTAACGACACATTAAACCAAGTAGATATTAACTAACTCCTAAGTGTCTAAATATCCTAACAGAAAATATACAACATGTGTCCGAACTCGCTATGCAAGATAAAGAGTTTTTAGAAGAAGAGTCATTTTCCATACATAATGCTTTATTTGAAAAAAAACTCAAGAAAATTGATTTTTGAAAGAACCCTTTCAAAAAATAAAATGGGAAAAACTTTTTCTACATCTAACCTTAATAACATGCTTCCATATGGAATCTCTAAGATTCATAAGGTTACATGAGATGCTCTGGATGTTTCAATAGATGATATGGAAATTGAGAATTCCATACTTAAAGAAAGGATACAAGAATTATAGTTTACTCTAATGCCTCCACCAATATTGGCCACCCTTGTTGCAGTAGTTCAACCTGACATGAATTTTGAGAAAAATCCATAGTCAAGTATAAGATTAAAAGGGACCTCAAGCTTACTTGCTACAACCAGACATTATGTTGAACAAAATATTAAGGAAAGAATGTCTCTTATTTTAAATACATGGGATCTAGCAAGTAGCTTTGTTTCTCTTGGTTCCAAGATTCAAAATACTAGAGAATATTTGAAAGATGGCATTGAAAATGATGAAGGATTTTTCAAGGATGGACTTGCCACATTCATTATGAAGGTTTGATCAATGCTGAATATGAAAGAAAACAATAAGACTTACCTTAAGCTCGTATAAAACAACTAAAAGTATGTTAAATTCAAATAATTAATGTATTAAGGGAGTTATCAAATGCACTCAATGACTTAAAATCCAAAAAGACCGAAGCTTATTCTAAATTGTCTGGATTATATCTTGAAGGAAGCACCATTGAAGTAGAAGATCCATATCTAATCTCAAACTCAATGCTTCAAACAAGACAACAATTCGAAGAAAGTGTGCAAAAATTAAAAAAAATTGTCAGCAGAGAAGTTCAATAGTATGATTGAATACACTGAAGATGATATTGATAATTGGCTTGTTGAATATGCCAATAGAAATGAGGATATTGAAACTACATTGAAAAATATTTCAATTGACTATAGAGAATATGAAAATGAAAATTTCAAAATCAAAGTCAAATAAGAGGTGATTGTTGCTCCTTTACGACAATATATTGAAGAATTGTTAAAAAGAGATGTAATCAAGATTATCGAGGGTCCAACAGAAGCAGTTCATACCAGTCATATAACTGCAACAAATAAATATATAAAAGGTGCATCAACAAGCAAATTAAGACATGCGAGATTCATCATAGTAAGTTTAAAGATCACATTTATCCCCAATGTTTCCTCTTTATATATAAAAAAGCATTCAATTACGTTTATTCTTTCCTCGAAGAACATAACCAATTTTTTATCCTTTCTTTATTTTTCTTTCCAAGTCTAGCCTTGATTTTTCTTTGATTCAATGACTCTATTATCTTCTCTTCTTTTATTTTATGGTCCACGAGAGCCCCAATCCCAATCCTTTTGGACAAATGCTTAAATAAGACTGTAAATAATTTATTATTTTTGAAAAAATCCCAAAGATCCAATTCAGGGTTAATTTTGAGTGTATCTTTGAACTCTAAGTATTTGAGGATGAGACATTCGAAATTGACTCATCAAAATATTATTTTGATTTCAATGAAAAACTCTTTTAAGGTTCTCTGATATATGGGCCATTTGTTTTGTTCCTATAAATGTGATAAAAAATATTTTATGAATGTGATGAATGTGAGATCTGTTTTCCATTTCCTATAATATATAACTTGCATATATTATTTCTTCCAATTTTACATTTTATGAGTGAAGGTTTTTGATCCTTTTCTCAGGAACTATTGGTATATATTTATCATTTTTTTATCTTAATTGAGATCCATGACAATAATTCTACTCCATGCGGTGCTCATATTCAATGTGTTCTCACTGCACATCATTAGTATTCAATGTGCATGCCCTGCGTACTATTATTATGCACAGACCCATCAATTTTGCATGGCATCCATATTCATCGTGCACGTATTGCAATCCCATATTACATATGCTCAACCAGTTCTATACCTCACAGTTCCAATATTCAGTGCGCACACTCTATGCACTTATATCTTTTGCGCACCATAAGTCTTGCATCGCGTAGTACCAAAATTTAGTATGTACACACTGCGCAACAATACTTAGCGTACGCGAGTCCTTTCTTCACTCAACTAATTTTGTTTCTCCATATTTTCAACTTGTGACCTTGCAACCATCATAAAACAACCGCCTCGCCAACTTCATGTTGATCTCTGGCCCA
Organism: Picea abies; assembly: GCA_900067695.1. Lineage (NCBI taxonomy): Eukaryota > Viridiplantae > Streptophyta > Pinopsida > Pinales > Pinaceae > Picea > Picea abies. Next base: position 31,499 of record CBVK0100872669.1, on the reverse strand, counting down.
TACAAATATAATGTCAATCCAAAAGCTCTGATACCACTTTGTAACGTCCCCATATCTTCTCTAGGGCATGTCACATCAAAATTTTTAAATATGATACCACTTTGTAACGTATCCAGCCTCTTAGTTGAGTCCCGTTACCACATTGTAAAGTATCCATTACTACAGCTTGATAAATTAAGCTTTGATATCAATTCTTTTTTCTGTAGAACAACTCATTTAAAACAATAATGCACACAACTATCCTTGTGCTACACACATCTACTTTTTCCTAGTGTGTGAAAACCAGTCTCATACCACGTGAAACAACTATGTCCTAGAAATTCTGCACACTCAATTGTCATTGTGTCGGCCGCGTCAACTATCCCTGAGCACACACGACATTTCTAGTTTTGCGCTAGAACCCATACGATTACTACTAAATTTACTTTACAAATATTGACTATAACAGTGGAATGAACTAATAATACCACTATGCACACAACCATTTCTATGCCACACACAATTTTTGTCTCATTTGCATGTGCAGACTGATTTCCCAGCATGTGTGATGATTTAGGCCTTGCCTCAAAATCCCATGATCATTACCAAAAAATTATCTAGCATGAAACACTTAATAACAACCATGCTCTGCATCTATAACAATTATGAAAAAATAACAATACATGCACAACCCAACATAATTGTGTACCAATTCCATAAACATAAATAACATAAGCATTTGCATGTTAAATATATAAACACATATAACCGTCATGGCCCATGTCATGCATATGCAACAAACATGCAGTTCTACAACATATATAATCCACGCACATATATATATACAGTTGTAACACATAATATATCTAACATGTATATTCACATAAGAAGACACTTATCTTTTGTTGTAATCCGCCACCTACATGCAGACCTCAAACGTTCCTCCCATCCATAGACTCTGTCATTCAAAAAATCTCAGTGGCAGGTCACCCTTGAGTCGGGGTTTAAACTCCACCAAGGAAAAGGATTCATAACCCAAGGTAAGGTATATCAATAGTCAAAACACTCAGACAAAGGTGTCAACCTCAGCAGAAAAACTTCAGTCCCTCAATCCCCACATGCCTATCCCACCCCAGAAAGTGTGCCCCTTATTTGCTCAACATTCCTTCAGATTCCCCACTTCTCTTCTAGGGCTTCAACAACAGGATAGACAAGAAGTCTCAAATCCCTGTAGCTATAACTGATAACCTTGGGAAAGTAATTCCCAACAGTTCTTTCACCTAGAGAGAATGCTTAAAGGCCTAGAAACCCAGTTCTTAAATAGCACACGGGTCTGGAAACCTACCTCTTCAATAGCACAGAGGCCTAACAACTAACCTCTTCAATAGCACATGGGCCTGCCAACTAACCTCTTCGAAAACACACAATCATGACAACCCGCCTCTTCAATAACACATAAGAATTTCCAAGTACAGGGTTATGCAATGGCAACAAGTTACATCAAGATACAAATGCTTTGCAGAGGAAATTTGGTCTATCTCCTCAAGGAATGAGTGAATTGCTCCAAAATACACTAAGTCCCCACAATATATTTGCATGACCAAAACTAGACACTTGTCACCTCAAGAACTATCTTCCTTCCACCTGGTGATTCATTCCCATTCCATGGGAACTTAGGATAAATATATATCCCATGAATTATGTTTTTTTTTTTGGAAATATTATTAAATATTCCTATTCCTAAATCTTAACCCCTTATTCCTTTTCTAGTGGAGTTTAACTCCCCCCATCTCTTTTCGTCTGATTGGTCTTCGTGCAATGATATGTTTTTTTTATTAATATCTGAGTACAATTACATTTTACAATAATAGGCGCACTGGCCTTTATTGCAATCCAGGCTCTCAAGCCTAATAAACACAGACACTTTGTTGAAGAGAAATCCCCCTGTGGACAAGTGGATTCTCTCAAGGTCCCTAACTCTTTAAGGCCAAGACAGAAAAGTGATTAACGTGGACACTGACTTTCCTTTTAGATCTAATTAAGCTAATAAATGAAAGAGAAGGAGAGAGATATGTACCTTATTAGCAACGCTTTTCCTTGCAAAGTCTTGGCTAAGCTTCAATCCTGAGCTCCCTGATAGGTCCTGTAAAACAAACAAAGGTACACAAGACTTCCTACTCTACTGAGATTAGCTAAAATACAGATCTATCTTATGAAGAATACAAGTTCATATTCACAACAAACTTCAAAGGAAACAGGCCAAGCATGGATTTATATTGATGAGAATAAAGTGTTACTTACAGCCATGGATGTAGTGCAACATCTTAACCAAGCTCTCCTTGTCCAGACCCTTGCTCAAATAACCCACATACAAGATTTTGATGCTTCAAATGACATCTCCCTCATGAGATCATAAGTTAGATGTTATTGCAATGTCTCTCTTCTTGTACTGTATGTTGCCTATGAGATCATAGGTTTCATACCTCAAATCTTTCCTCAACAAGTCAAAACTCGGTCAGAAAAGGCAATGCTCCCCCAAAAGGGGCACCAGAGTGCTATAGCACTCCCCTAAAAGAGTGTCAGCGCTCCATGTTAGTGTATAGGGGAGCGCTCCTCTCCAAAAATGTCTTTTGAGTGGATTTTCTAGTGGCAAAAGGTTTATAAACTTTGTTAACCCATTCCTCTTCTTCCAAATTAGTTGTTTGAGGTGTTTCAAGTGTCCTTTTGATGTTGTTATAGGCACGACATAGATAGTATGGTAGTATTCATTTTCTGATACTTGGGACACTTGTAATATTGATAACAACGACACTAGGCCTTTGTCGTAATGAGTAATTTTGATGTGTAACAGATTGCCCCCCAAAGTATGAAGTTAGAAGACGGGAATTGATAACTAAAATGATTTGCAGACTTTCAAGCAAGGGTACAGACTCAGAGAACTTGACAAAAGCTGCACACAACCATCAAACAAATGTTAAGACATGCTTCAAACCCAAGGCAGACATACCTATGCTTGAGTGATAGAGACTTTCAAGGTATGGATGCCATAAATACACTGCAGATCCATAATTATATTGACAAAGAGATATAGCCACCGAAGATACAATGTGGAGCTATATTCGCATGACCTGAACTGGTTGCAACCACAAAGAATACATAGTGGAGCTATGAGATGTCAAGACATAGCCACAACCAATACAAAGTGGATCTATGTAACAATATATGTGTCAATGTTCAAATAAACCTCCGTCGCAACCTGGGCAAAGTACATACAAGAGTGAGGAATCAACCCAGGGTCTTCTTACCGATCTCGATGTAGTACGAATCTAACCATGCGAATAGATGTTTTGATGTCAAACATGGCAGAAACCACTTGATTACCGGTCAATGAGGTGAACCATTAACAAGTGCGAGGGAGATCACCATTGATGTCAATGATTCCCAAGGTACTTAGTACATTCCAATGAACGTGAATAGATGAGTTGAAGTCGAACATCCGTGGAATCATCCGATTAGAGGTCAATGATGTCAACCCACTGTCTAACACAAGGAGGCCTGACATTAAGGCATGCAGGTCCCAAGGTACTAACTGGTTTCTAATTCTAGTTCTCGGATAATGTTTTGAAGTTGATAGGAATAGACTCGTCACAGGAGGCCCTTGATGTATCCCCCATCAACTACACAAAATTGACACAGAGATGTAAATTGGTAGATCAAATGAACATGGAATGACACAAGTATTGAAACAATATATTTGTGATGGCTGATTCTCGAGGCAGATACTTCCCTTGAACACTGAGGCACAATAGCAGAAACATGACATGGACCAAAACACGATGATGCAGTGGATACTGTGACTTTTGTCGGGTGACCCAAAGGAGTAATAAAAACTCAGAGGATTGGTTCAGTGTAGAGGTTCAGCAGATTAATATGTGTGCAACAACAAAGTGTCGTGTTCAAGGGTGACTCTAAGAGTTAATGGTGATGTTCTCAAAAACTGCTTGGCTTGTTTCTTTCATTTTTTCCCCCATCCAGAAAGACGAGTACCTCTTTTTAATTTAACGAGCTCGAGGAGGGTAACACATGCTCGATATGACTCACCTTTGGTAAGTCCCTCTTCCTTTTTAACGAACTAGAAGAAGTAAGATTTTGGTCCCGTATGGGCCCTTCAATGTATGATCGTTTAACAAGTCCAGAGAAGGTAAACTTGGTGGTTTTTCATATTTAGAGAGTCTGAAAACAACTTAAAGATGACTCTAATGTTGTCCTTTTTCGTAATGTTAGTCTCACAAGGTCGAAAAAGAGATAAATTATCACTCGAAAGACGCCCTTTCAAACCTTTTAACGAGTGGGAAAGGAAGCAAGATCACTCGACAATATTTTCACGTTTGGAGAGTCTGAAAAGAGCTTAAAGAAGACTCTAGGGGGTTCCTTTTTCATGTATCCATACAGGTCCGAAAAAGAGATAAAATTTTACCCAGATACATTCTCATGTATTTACGAGCACGAGAAAGAACAAAGACTAAGCTCGATGTGCCCCCAGCTTGAAAGTTAGTGGCTTAACTCTAGAATGATCATCAAAGGCTGGAGACATGCCCTTCAAGCTTCAATTCATTCACCGACTTTGAGGTTGTCACCAACTTCTCTACTAGATGGAGAAAAAGGATAAGAGTGGATGAAAAGAAGGTTCAAGAGAGGTGACTATTTCATTTTTTAACGAGCTTGATACAACAAAAAAAACTATGCTCAGGGTTCCAAGTTCGATCCCCAGATTATTGTTTCATTTTTTAACGAGCTTGCTATAGAGAAGTAAACTATGCTCAAGACCTCTGTTTCATTTTTTAACGATCTTGGTACATAGAGGAAAAACTATTCTCTTGGCTTCTCCTTGATCATGGATTCCAAGAGGATAATTCTTTGGAAGGACACCATGTCAAGGGACAAAACTCGGTCATGGCTTCCAAGAGATCTTCACTAGATGGAAGAAAAATTCTCTAGAAGGAACACATGTCGAGGGTCTCGATAGGGGTAAGGAGATCGGGCTCCAATAGCCCTACCGAAGAGATCACCATGTCAACTAATGGACCTAAATCATCGAAATTTGAAGTCATGGGAGACAATGCCACATAATTAACATGTGGCAGGGGTGATATTGTCTGCATATAAGAACCATTTAGGGAGGTAATCCAGTCAGGACCGATGAATGAAAGTTGATCAATAATCACAATTCTTCCATCGTGAGGGAAAGATATCACGCGGAAAAGAGTGGATACAATAGCTTTCATGGCATAGACATAATCCTGCCCAAGGAGTAAAGCAAAATCTAAGGGGTCTCGGACTACCATGACATCAATAAAGACAGTTTTTCCTCCCAAAGTTATAGGAAACTAAGGAAGGGTCCCTAATGGTTGGTTGGTTCTTCTATTAAAAGCTAACAGATTCTGTATAACCGGCGCAAGCTGAGGACAACCCAAAGCGTGCCAAGCAACAAAAGACAAAATACTAACGGACGCACCTTCATCTATCAACATTTGAGGAATGTCCCGACCACAAACTTGTACTGTAATAGGGAAAGGAATGTCAGAGGGAAGATGAGATCCAGTTAGTGCACCCCAATCAAAAAGGATGGCCTCATTACTTGGAGGGGGTTTCATGGGAGAAGGAGGAATGCCCCCTAGCATGGTAGATTTTGTATCAACAAGAAAAACATGGGCAATATCGGGTTTACTCTCTAGAGGGAGAGTAGGATCGACCAATGGTGGACTTGGATCGATCACTTTGGCACTCTTCAGAGGAAGAGTGGGATTGACTGATGATGTAACCAGAGCAACCACTTTGGCACTCTTCGGATGAAGGGTGGGATTGACAAAGGAAGGGACTGGATTAGTCACTTTGGCACTTCTCAATGGAAGAGTGGGATTGACCGATGATGTAACCGGAGCAACTACTTTGGCACTCTTCAGATGAAGGGTGGGACTGACCAAGGAAGGGACTGGATCAGTCACTTTGGCACTCGTCAAGGGAGTGGGATCGACTGATGGCGGAACCGGATCAACCACTTTGGTGTCACCCTCTAATGAGAGAGTGGGATCGATCGAGGATGAAAACGGATCGACCACTTGGGTTACACTCTTTTGATGAAGAGTGGGGCTGATCGATGATGGAACTGGATCAACTGCTTGGGTTTGTGGTTCAATCGAGGAGGAAACTAGATTGACCATCTAATCCACTGGACTGACCGAGGATGGAACCGGATTGACCAGTCCATCGACTAACGATGGGTCGGGGGAAATCTTATGATAACCTTTTGGAAGTTGAAGTTTTTCCAAAAGAGAAGAAGCCTCGTCCATACAAGGACAAAGGTGAGAGCAATGATCACCTTTACATAACATGCAAGGGAACTTGACAATTTTCTTCTTCTTACCAACCTTAACATCACTAGTTGACGGGGTATCATCAACATGACTGGCAGAGGCTGATGATGTGGAGGACCACATTTCTAAGACCTTGGGAACACCAGGGAAATCCCTCAGAAAATGGTCACCCTTACAAAGACTGCTAGGGAATTTGGGTTTAAGATTCTTTATTTTAAACTTGTTGACCTCATCAACACTCCTAGTACTATTAACAGTAACTGGTTGCTTGGATCCAACATCTGATGTTGTTGGGGCCTTGGTCCTTTTTCGTGCTCTTCTTCTTCTTGTCTTTTTGTTTCTTCTTCTTCTGATCAACCTGGCTACTTGCTTTAGAGCTTTCTCTAGGCGAATAAGGAGAAAGGGAAGGAAACTTAATGGATGAAGAAGGCAAAAAGTCGACATGAGGTTGATGTGTGGGTGGTGTACTGACATCTAAAGTATTAGGTGCAGTTGAAACATTGGGAGGATTCGAGATCACCGGAGTGGGGAACAACCAAATTGGTAATCCGATGGTGAGTCCTGGAAGACTTAGTGTGGCAATATACGGAGGACCAAAGTTTCCAAAGAAGGAAAGGTGTAACGTTACCCGGGACAAGGGGTTTCTCCATTGGTACTCTCAGGATTCAATGCCATTAACACTAACTCGACCTAAGGTCTACTAAGTAACACAACCAACACATGCTATGAATCTACGAAGCAAACAATCAAACAAAACCTTCTCAAAATGAAACCACTAGTTGGTGATAAAATCCAACATTGTGAGATCAAAATAGGGAGAGGCGGGGATAGAGTGGGTGGATCAGTTACATTGGAGACCTGCTTAACGGACTTACACCTTGGTGCAAGATTCCACGCAGTAATTGTGGATTTACCCTCCAAGGAGACCGAGTGATTTTGACCAACGTTTGTTCCAGGTACAGTGAGACTTCCCTTCACTGTCACCTTGTGTGGGACCCTAAATATTATGGCTACTAAGGTCACCAATTCACAGTCAGCCCCTGGGAAGGTACAGTCGATAGTCTAGTCTGAACGTAAGGGAAGGGTATCTATCCCAAAATCAACTTGAAAGGCTTCCACTCAACATTGTGGGTATACCTTCAAGCGACCCTCATAATACGATTCGACTACTATAATCAGTCAAACCATGGAGGGATGATCTTCATAGCTCTCTCGAGTGTGACCTCGTGTGTAACCCTTGTGTGAGAGGGGGATCCCAGAAAGCCTATACAACAATTGGATTTCACTCTCCCTACCGCAAGATACTAAGTTTGTTTGATAGCTTTGGAAATTTATCCTTTCAACCTATTCCAAAGCCCTACACCTTAAGCTAATGTAGTTTTTCCTAACAAAATGTAAAAATTATGATAAATTTTAGTTTAGCATTGATTTTAGTGGTTGTTGTTTACTCAGAGGTGTATGAGAGTGAAGACTGATGATATTATGACTCAGTTCCCAAAACATGCATAAGAAATGATAAGCAATATTTTCTTTCAATGAATGTCTATTTTAAGGGAAGGAGAAGGATTTTCCTTTCACTTTCAAACACCAATATGCAATGACCTCATGCAATAGTCCTCAATAAGGAATCCAATACAATGCTAAAATGTTTATATGTGACTGATGATCAGTTGGATGTAAATCTTCCTATGCTAATCAGACTGCAAGATCTGTGAGATTGAAGCAACCAGAAGCAAACTCCACATAAACAAAAACACACCCTTGTTGCGATCAAACAAGAGAAAGAAAACCAAAAACTCAAAAAGAAAGAAAGGTTTAGACAAGATGACCTCAAATATCAAATGGAAATGATACAAAAGATCCTTGAATCTCCTTACAAAGTTTTCACTCAATTAGATAAATGAGAAGAAAACAACAAATTGACTCTAAATTGTCAAGGACAAAGAGTTATTGCAAAGTAAGGATAAATATCAAAAACTCCAAACAAATGATGATGAATCCTTAGACAACAAAGTATTGAAGGCCAAAACAAGGATGTTCTGATATGATAAGACTTTGAGCAAGTGTCAAAAACAAAAATTGAACTTCAAATAATGAAACCCTAGAAGGTGTTGCACAAAAAAGGGGTAGCGCTCTGGTGTAAGGGACACCAGAGCATTATAACGCTTTGTGTAAGGCCAACAAGGAGCACCAGTGCTCTGATAACATGGGCAGGGAGGCGTTGGTGTCTTAAAGTCCAGAAAAATGCTCAAAAAACCAAAAAACTCAGTCAAACTTTGGCATTCACATTGTATGTGATGGAATAAGGATTCAATCAACACATTCAATTAGACATACAGGATGAATAAGGTCTAAAAAGACAAAGGCTAAGACAATATTTACGAGGAAAACCAAAACTGAAAGCTTCGATTAGTCCCCAATAGAGTTGCCCATTTTTGTTGAAGAGAAATCCCCCTGTGGACAAGTGGATTCTCTCGAGGTCCCTAACTCTTTAAGGCCAAGACAAAAAAGTGCTTAACGTGGACACTGACTTTCCTTTTAGATCTAATTAAGCTAATAAATGAAAGAGAAGGAGAGAGATATGTACCTTATTAGCGACGTTTGTCCTTGCAAAGTCCTGGCTGAACTTCGATCATGAGCTCCCCGATAGGTCTTGTAAAATAAACAAAGGTACAAAAGACTTCCTACTCTACTGAGATTAGCTCAAATGAAGATCTATCTTATGAAGAATACAAGTTCATATTCACAACAAACTTCAAATGAAACAGGCCAAGCATGAATTTATATTGATGAGAACAAAGTGTTACTTACAGCCATGGATGTAGTGCAACAGCTTCACCAAGCTCTCCTTGTCCAGACCCTTGCTCAAATAACCCACATACAAGATGTTGATGCTTCAAATGACATCTCCCTCATGAGATCATAAGTTAGATGCTATTGCAATGTCTCTCTTCCTGTACTGTATGTTGCCTATGAGATCATAGGTTTCATACCTCCAATCTTTCCTCAACAAGTCAAAACTCGCTTAGAAAAGGCAGTGCTCCCCCAAAAGGAGCACCGGAGCACTATAGCGCTCCCTTAAAAGAGCGCCATCGCTCCCTGTTAGTGTATAGGGGAGCACTTCTCTCCAATAATGTCTTTTGAGTGGATTTTCTAGTGGAAAAAGGTTTATAAACTTTGTTAACCCATTCCTCTTCTTCTAAATCAGTTGTTTGAGGTGTTTCAAGTGTCCTTCCGATGTCGTTATAGGTACTACATAGACAGTATGGCAGTATGATTTTTATGACACTTCCGACACTTGTGACCAAAATGCGACACTTGTAATATTGATAACGACGATACTAGTCCATTGTCGTAATGAGTAATTTTGATGTGTAACACACTCTGGCCTCAATATACATATATACAAAGGCTCTGCGGCCCCCAAAATATCTTGACTGCCAACACATTCCGGTGTGCACTTTGAAGTGATCATAATACTCTTACTTAAGTGCACACAAAGATATGAAATGGGCACACACTCTTCCCTTGGTTCAAATGCACAAAAATCCTCGTGCACTTACTCAGGTGCATGCAAAGTTATGAAATGGGCACACATTTTTCCCTTGGTGCACGCGGGCTAAATTGTACCTAAAACTTGAGAACCCGCAACTCATTGACCTATATGTACATTTACATTTACATTACAATTGGGGTGGATCCTAGGGGTATTACAGTGCTCAATGGAAATTCCATTAAAATGATTTAGAGATATGCTCAATAGATGTGTAACCATCGGTTTAATGATATATCTATTTTCTAGGATTTGAAAATTATTTTATGCCTTAAAAATGGTGGATTTATAATCTTTGCGCTCAATAGAAATAATCATGCAACATTTGTGTGATAGATATGTAAATTGTTTGTGTTTGTGGTTTTAATAAAACTCTCTCTCTCTCTCTCTCTCTCTCTCTCTCTCTCTCTCACACACACACACACACACACACAAGATCAATGGATTTTCCTTTAACAGTGAATATATATTCTTTGATAGATCTATAAATGTTGTCTTAATTCAATGGTTTTAATGATTGATTTACAAATGCCATGCTCAATGGATAAATCCCAATTGATTCAATAGATAAGATCTACTTCCATATATGTTTCTCCTAGATCGATACTTTCAGTTAATTCATAGATCAAATATGCTTTAGTTAAATCTACTTCAGAACCTCAGAAATAATCCTCAATCATTATTAAACAACACATACTCCTAACCAAGTTGGAATTTTCTCTATAATTTATGTAATAGTGGAAGAATTTTGTGTTTTCATCATCGACCTCTAACCATATCACTCTTCTTTTTAGGTGCCATTCATTTTATTTATGTATCAACAACTTTCTTCTTTTATTTTCTAGCTTGCAGAGCTCATGTTTCTACACATCTGAAAGAAATATAAATCCTTCTTAAGCGAGTCTCGAGGAGATGGCTTCCTCTACATCCCAGAAGATATTTTCATATTTTTATTGTTTTTCTTCAGACCATTTGATAGCCAATTGTTTAGCCATGTGCATGTTTAATTGGAACTAAATGGTTGCAGATTCCTAAAGCAAGTTGTTGAAGGGGACCCATGCATTCTTGAGAATTTGGATGAAATCCTCATTTTTTAGCCATTCTGGGTTTAATTTGAATGGGATATGGGGATTTCCTATAATAGGGACCCAACAAAATTGATTGTGGTCAGAGTGCCCTCTCGATGATACCCAATGCCCGATTTGCAGCAAGTCATCTATAACATCTTTTGAAACTAGGAATTTATCTAGTTGTTTGGTTATATGAGCCTCTTCTATCCTTTTGTTAATCCTTGTGAGGATAAGCTTGGCAGGCTCACTGTCAAGCATACCAAGTAGCTCCAAAATTTTGATAAATAAATATGAAAGCATATCTATTTAGGCCACTTCCCTCCATATCTTAGAGGTGCTTAGAGTAAAATTCGAATCTCCTCCCAAAATTATCATCCCTTGTTGAAACCATGACTTCAAAAAAAGATGTTCCCAATACTCCTATCGAATTGCATAGGACCCATAGATATTCAAGTAGTTGAAAACTTTCCCTTGATCAAGAGAATCAAGGGAGGAAACCAACCCTGAATCAAAATCCCACTAATTAGAGAGGGAAAAATGATTTTTATTTGACCCTATAATCAACCCTCCTTAATGACCTAGAGCATCCAAAAATATGAACTCCTATCCTTTAGATATCTTAGAGAGGTATCAAAAAAAATTTCTCCTATTTGTCATGATCTCTTGTAAGAGCATACCATCTGGATCATGAGTGTTAATTAAGCTCATTAGGGACAATTTATTAGAGGGATTGGCCAACCCTCTGCAATTCAAGGAGAGGAAGATAATTTTGAACCTGCCTTAGGGGTAGATGCTTTGAGGGCCCTGAGTAAAGATTGTTGTTTATCGCATTTCACCTATGAATTTTCCTACTTATGAGATATGGATAGATAGGATTTTCTACCTCTTTGTCCATATTTGTGGTTTTTGTCTTCCAGATGTCATATGTCATAGTCCATCTTCAAAAGATCCATTGTAAATCCTCAAATCCTTGTTGCAAGGTCTCAGTTTATATTTTGAGCCCTCATAGGAGGTAGAGTCTTCCATGGGTTCCTTTATAGGAGGGCCTATAAATAGACAGGGTATGAGATCATGGGGTTCTCCCAACCCATCTAGGGAGATTAACGCAGAAGGTTGGGGTTTTGAGAACCTTGATAGGTTGGATAGAAAATCCTCATGAATAACTTTGGTCGTGTCCTCTATGTTAGCCTCCTAGGAGCCAAATTTTAATGTGCCAGGGGAATCTATAGGATAAAGGGGGGAGGATGGAGTCTTACTGAGTGAAGAAGAACTCTCCTTTTTTAATTGAGGGGACTTCTTGGGAGATTCTTGTTGTTTCACTGCTATCCGTTTTGTTGGAGAGTTTGGGACTTAGGTGTTTCCCACTAGGAAAACATGTAGTTATGTTAAATGAGCCTTCTCTGATGCCAGGGGAGTTGGTTCTTTGATAAATGGATAATGTTTTCATACCCATTATTTTTTGGAGTAACAAAGGGCACAATCCTTTACCAAGTGGTCATACTCATGGAATCTCCCACACTTAAAATGTACTCCTTCATAATCCATAGACCGGTGAAACAAATAGGTCCTTTTATGATAATAATGGAATCTACCAGGCCTTTTGATAGCTGGTTGAGGTCCACTAGTGTCCTTGCCAACCCCATATACCCATTTTCTCGAAAGAAATTATGATCTTTGAAGTAAAGTCCCATAGTGTTTCCAATTTCTCTAAAATCATTCTCAGACTAAAGCAACAACAATAAACCTAGTATTCTAATCCAAACATGAGTTCAGTCGGTCTATGCCAAACGCTCATCAAAATTTAGATACCATTTTTTAAAGAATAAGGCCTAAGGGCCCCATTTCCAAAACCTTTGAATAATTTTGTTTGTGTCTTCCATGGTCCTGAAGGACTAAGCCATCCAAATTTTACTAGGATCATACTTTAGGTAATGTAGCCCAATAGTGCATCGAAATTATCCTTTATCCAATTTTTGAGGGAGGTCACTCCCACTATGTGGCCAGGGAACCTTCCAACTAACAAGGATTTTCCAAAATCCATGATTTCATATAACCTTACATTATCCCCCAATAGCATGTTAATTACCTCAACTTTTATCTTGATTCATTTCCTATTTTTCCATTGGTTCCATGGTCCTCACGATCCTATGCTTCTAATTGTAGATTTGGTATTAGAGGGGGGGAAACAACCCATTAAATCACCTTTTATATTTTCACCTATGAAGTCGAGGAATTGATTCTCTTGAGAACTACCTTTAGAATAACTCAAGCCAAAACCTCCCATAATAATATTGAGGAGGATTTCACCTTCTGTGAGATCACTGATGGGATTGACCTTGGGTGGAAGGATTAATTTCCCTTCTTTCTCTGAGAGTTTTTCATGATCAACCTCATTTGAGTGGCGTCCCATTACAACTAGGCTAAGGCTATCCTTTTGCAAGCAAAGGTGTCTAGATTGATCCATGGTGGTTAGCTTTTCTAGACCATGGATACGACTTTACAAAATGGGAGCTAACAATCACAAATAGTTCTCTCCTTAAGTCTATGATGTTTGCATGTCCTTTTTTTTATTCTGACATAGGAGGGGTGGATGAGAAGGGAAATGGGGTGACCTGGAAGTCCTGAATGTCCACCCAAATTTACTTCTTTCCTGGAGGATCATCTTTGTAATCCATGAGAGTTGGAAGAGGGGAGTGAAATCGACGAAGCCTTTGGAAACCCATGGCTCTTGGAACCTAGGTTTTGTAGACCCTAGAGCTAAGGTGACATCATATCTATGAAAACAGTAATCACCTCAAGATTAACCCATTATGTATAGCTTTAAGGCCAAGAACAAGGAGGTCTTGTTCCACGGAAGCTTTAAAACTGCTACTTATAATCTAAGGTAACTTTTAGGTAGTCCCTCGACCTATATGGATAATAGGGAGAGATAGATAGTCTAGATCTCCTTTAAAGTCGAGATGGTCTCGAATTTTCAAGAGGGTAAACTTGACCAACAATCACACTGTTTGGCCTCGACACAATAGAAAAAACCACAAACTTATAATCCGAGATATCTTTTATCTAGTCACTTGACCTATATGGATAATAGGGAGACATAAAAAGTCGATATCTCCTTCGGAGCCAAGATAGTCTCGACTTTCTGAGAGGGTAAACTCGATCAACAACCACAATGTTTGGCTCTAACGTGATAGAAATCATAATCCTCAATTCTGCGAGAACCCTAGAGTTGAGTCAACGTCCTATTTTTGGAAAACCTAATCGCCTCCAATCATCCTTTCCTTGCATAGATGCACCAATGTGGCCTATTGATCCTTTGGCCTTGTACCAAATAAAACGATCACCAATGTCTCTGCTACAACCATAGATCTCCTCTTGAGCATCATAGTCCTCTCTACTAGTGTCAACTTCCTTGATGACCACCTCAATGAAGGTGATTACTCTGATATTCTAGTTCAGTCCTACATCTCACCTTGCTAGCCAAAGAGAAGGGAAAACTCCTCAAGGTAGCCCTAACCCTAATCTCAAAGTTCTACCAATTATATCACCCCATAGTTGTGTTATATTTATTTGTATTAGTATTTAAATTTATTTGTCATTAAAAACTAGAGATGTGTGTTTGAAAATTTTAAAATTTTCAATAATAAAAATATTAAACTTAACCATTAAAGATAAATTAAAAATGGATCTGTCCTCGAGGTGTAGGACAGTTGGTGACGGAGTGTGTTGTTAAGCCACTCCGTGATGTTAAAGTCACCGGTTCGAAACCTGCGGGGACAAAAAATCCAACCATGTTAAGGGTTGGTGTGGCTCAGGCTGGGTGCGATCCCCGGGTGATTTTGACGACTCAAATGCCCCTAAGTCGCGGTTTCTCAAGCCACAGGTTAATCGCGTTGCCAACAGGTTCCGCACCAATTAACAAACAAAAAAAAAAAATTAAAAATGGATCTGTAAAGAATTTAATATGTATTAATGCTAAATTAGAAATTGTAAAAAAAAAAAATTCAGTAGTTAATATAATATAATTTCAATTTTTTAAATAAAACACTTTGTTTTAAATATAATAAAATTATTTTTATCATTAAACTAATTTTATTGTCTAAATAATTTTTTTACTAATAAAATTTTTCATTATTAACCATTCCAAATATTATATAACAATAAAATACAAAAAAATTATTTAATTCTAAATATTATATAATAAAATACTTTATTATAACTTTAATTTATTTTATTATTTGTATGTGTAAACTAAAGTATTCCATCATTGTTTATCACCAATTTTGTGCGTAGTCAAGTATAAATGTTATACAATTATTGAAATCAGGTCACTCAATTACGAAGGCAAGTTTTGTGACAGATGTTATCTTGATCGTTATAAATGTTAGTTTGATAAACGCAGGGCTGATAACCGTCCATGTTGACTAACATTTTTTTTGGGTGGAGAAGTCCATTTGGTGGTTGAGAAACTATGATTTTCATTTGCTTTCTATGTCACTAGGTATGTCATTGGATTTATGAAACATAGCCATTTAGACTATGACGGTAGGAAGTGGTTGAATATGACTATTGGTTAGGTATGATCGTTGATGTTTTTCATCACCCTTCCTTTCCATATATGTGGAAATATAAATTATTATTTTTTAATTATTAATAAATAATATGAGTGAGCTTAATGGTTAATATTACGTGTTTTTTTCTTGGAGGTTAGATTCAAATCTAGAGGGGGTAGGGTATGTATACTTCCATAGAATTTAGTAGTCAAATTGATGTGTGGAGGGGGTTCTTTTTCCCACAAACAAAGGGGTCTCATACACCAATTTGGTATCTGGCTTGGCCGTGACCTTTTTTATAGAAAACTCTTTCCTTTGGCGGTTATGATGTGCACTAGTGAAACTATTTTTGAAATGTTTTTTATGAACTTTCTCAAGTATTGAGATGCTACCATGAAGCTCTTTGCTTCTATCAAGTTTATTGCTTAATATTTATATGGCATCTAGATATACTATCACAAAAAAATCAATAATGGACACAACAAATCATTCATCAAGCACATGAAATTTGTAGGTGCATTACATAAACTGAAAGGCGTGATTAACCATTCATACAAACCTTACTTTTTCTTGAATGTCATCTTCCACACATCTTCTGCTTTGATCCTTAATTGATGGTAACTAGATTTGAGGTCCAACTTAGTAAGTAACTTGGCTTGTTGCAGCTGGTCCAACAACTCATTAATTTGTGGTAGTAGATATTTGTTCTTGATGGCGACTTTGTTGAAGGCACAATAATCAATTCACATTCTCCAGCTCCCTTCTTTCTTGAGTAATATCACAATCAGTGAACTACAAGGTGACATGTTAGGCATGTTGATTGCATGCTCTAATAATTGATGCAATTGTTTCTTCACTTCATCTATTTCTAGCATGGACTATCTATATAGCCTATTGTTTCACAATGAGGACTCTAGACACTGTTGAATCACATGCTCTAACCCTCTAGTGGGTGGAAACCCTTGAGTTTCTTGGAACACCTCCTTATTGGCTTCGATCAATTGTTGGAGTTGTTGGCGTTGCTTACTATAACATTCTTCCAAGGGTGCCTTATCTCCACTTCACTACCCTCTCCTTGCTACTTCCTTCTCTTAAGAACAATAGGACATATTTCTTGGTATTTCCAATTATCCCCCTTGCTCGGTGAGCATTGATTAAAGCGAATTTAGTCTTGCCATTATATGCATTTATGGTGAAATCCTTCTCATATTTGATAAGTTTCTATTTTTTTGACCTCCTCTTGAATATGGAAACTCTCACATAGAGGTATGGGCTTCCCAAGATGACTTCACACACATCAGTGAGATTACTTTTTCCTCCACTTCATCTTTGAAGTTTTCATTAATGAAAAAATTGAAAACTTCATTGTTTGACCACTCTCAACTTCACATCTTGTTTCACCCAAACTAAGGGATATAGTTGTGGATGATCAAGAGTCACTAGGCCAAGATTATCAACCAATTGTGTAGAAGTCAAAATCATTTATGAACTAAGGTCAAGCAAATGACCTACTTTAGTTTGTCCCATTTGGATTTTGACGTGAAACAATTCAGTCATCTCCTTCTCCTCCTTAGGGTTGTAGCTAGCCAATGATGCCTCCTTCTGGGTGGAAGTGCAATTGATTCTCCGATCAACATCTAAAGTATTGTCTACCCTTTATTTTTCATCTATATCCAAGAAAAACTTCTTCTTTTCCTTCTTTTGGAAGTTCTTGGGGCATTTCTTGGTGTGTTATTTCCAATGTTCTTCCTAAGTGTACCCTTTCTTATTGCAAGGCTTGAAATATTTAGCGGGAGGTCCTTTTTCTTGTGTGACTTCTACAATATTCTTTACAACCCACTTCTTCTTGTTCGTCCCTTTCGTGTGCTTCTCTTACTATTCCATTTGCTTGTGTAACTGTGTACACAAAAAAATATTTGTCCAAAAAACAAACTACAACTATCCATTATAATAAGAGATTATAATCACCAGAACCAACACATATGTTGTTTGAAGTATGGAAAAAAATAAAACATCAAAGTCCCATAAACTATCCCCACATGATCATCCAAAAATAGTGAAACCAAAATCATCATCTATCTCTAATGTTTTTGGCAGAATCAACCCAAAAAAAGAGATAATGTTATCTTCAAAGGTGATCTAATATAGATTTAAGAACAAAGAAGGGCCCTTATTTCCTTCTTCCCATTGGTTATAAGTTATTTTTCCTTCTTGCATCTGGAGAGCCTTCTTGGATAGGATGTCTTCCTCCTTGTTAAAGTATATGTAAATGCGTGAGTAGTTGAATGATCTGAAAGTTTTGTTGAGATCTCTGATTTTGTCTTTCCAATAATATAAGGAAATTACCTGCAATTTCCCTTTGTAGTTCAACCAATCAATAATTATCTTAGAGTTTCCAAAAACCTGAATATCAACGATGTGCAACCGAGATGCCAAAATAAGAGTTTTCCAAACTCCCAATAATTCTTCCCTGGTATTTGTGCCTGTACCATAGTTGAAAGTCCATTTAAAAATAGTTTGATCATTGATCCTAATCACCCCGCCTTCTCCACTCTGTTGTCCATTTGAATGTGCTGCTCCATCGAACCAACCCACTGTAAAAAAAAATTGGGATGATGACTGAATGGATCGGGTAGTTGGAACTTTCTGAGAATCTAGAAGTCTATCAATTTATCCAAGTGACTTGTATACAACTAAATAGATAGAAGGACTCTCATTTTCAAATATTACCTCGTTACATTCCAACCAAACATGCCAACTAACAATGGAGGGCAAAGTAGAGTACTTATGCACCTGCTTTGTCCAGCTTTCATAGCAATCATTCAGTGTTGTCCCCTCCCATACATTCCTTAAATTTAGCCCTCTTATAATCTTGTGCCATACTTGTTGAGTGAAATAGTAGTTGACCAACATATGCTTAACTGACTCTAATTTCTTTAAACATAAAAGATAAATACTATGCTCTTCTCATCCTTTACATTGTAAATCATCCCATGTAAGTATTTTTTTTTCCACAGATAACCAAATGAATAATTTTATTTTGAGTGCTAAATCTCAGGTCCATAGTTTTCTCCTCCAACCACCAATAGGTTGTTGCCATATTGTTTATGCTAAGGCACAATAAATATTTTTGATAGAAAGAGTACATGACTTGTCACCCCCGATCCATTTTATCTCATCAAGTTTGTCCTATAACTGAACCCCAGAGCTAATTAAAGCTCTGCAAAAAGAGTATCATTCTTTTTCTAGATCTCCAGTGAGACCAAGATAGCCACTTTCTTTCCATTGAGAGCAGATAGTTCCTGGTCGAATATTTCCTCTAGCCTGAAAAATAAAGCATATGTTTCTCTGCTTTAAAGAAGTTAAGAGTTCTTGTGAAAGAAGAGAGGATTTTCCCAGACCCAGTATCATATATTTCCCTATTAAAACCGAATGACCTGACCCATGACTCCAACTCAACCAATGAGTTATAAGATGTAAAGACTTTAATAAAAATTTCCAGGTCTGAGAAGCATATGTCATTCTTTGAGTGGTTGATCTTAGCCAACTAGACATCGAGCAGTAAGGGAGGTATTTGTCTTTTATGACCCTATGCAAAATGTCATCCTTTATCAACACTCTCCACAAAGAGTTATCTGCCAACGATTTATTAAAATGAAAAATGTTCCTTAAACCCCAACCGCCAAAAAGCTTAGGTTTTGCAATGTTCTCCCATTTGCAAAGATGAAGATGATGTTTATCACTACTACTCGACCAAAGGAAGGTGAATACTAATTGTCTGATCTTGTTGAGAACATAAACCGGTATAGTAACCAATGTCATCTAATAAACATGTTGGCATTCAATGACTGCTTCAATGAGTACATAACGCCCACCTAGAGATAACCACCTATTACACCAATGACTAATCCTTTTTTCAAATTTTGCAATTAACCATCGCCAATCTGCAGCCTTGTATTTATCAGGCTTAAGAAAGTAGCCAAGATATCTAAAAGCTTCAGATAGGTCAGCAAAGTTGTAAGGGGCGATTTCTTTGAAATTTTCTAATATCTCCCCTTGAATTCCAGAATGATGAAAAGTTGACTTTGACAAGTTTACCATCATGCCCGTCGCTCTACAGAAGATTTTTAGAATACTGTCAATCTCCTTCCATTCCTGAATCAAAGCCCTAGTCATAATAAGTACAATGTCCACACAAAAAAAGGATTCTTAATTAATCTGGAGACCTTCACACCCGTCAGCTTCCTTTCAACCCGTCCTTTCTTTAGAAGTAGACCGAGTCCTCCCATTACTAAAATAAACAACAAAGAAGATAAATAACATCCTTATCTCAAACTTCTGCCACTCTGGAAAAACATGATCTCCCCATTTATTAAGACTACACCTAAATCAAATGCATAAACATGACATAACAATAAATGTAGAAACTCCACACCAATTTAAAAATCACAACATTTAAAAAAAAATAAAAATAAAGATTTACACTTTAAAAGATTTGGTTCATCTGCATACTTAATGGATCAAAGGTAATTTAAAAAAAGGTTGGTCCTCAAAGTTCCCTGATCCTTATTGTAATTTCAAAAAAAGTTTGGTCCCCAAAGTTGCCTGATCCTTAATTTTTTTTAATTACAAATTGTTTCAAGTAATTTCTGAAAGGACGCTTGTAGTAACTTCTTACTACTCTCTCTCTCCTTACTTTTGTTGTTAAAATAGCTTTTCATTATTAACTTTTATAAATTAAAATAAATTTAACTTATTATTTATATGTGTATTATTCAATCATTGTTTATCACCAACTTTGTGCGTACTCAACTATAAATGTTATACAATTATAAAAATCAGGTCACTCAGTTACTAGTTTTTGTTGTTATCTTGGTCGTTACAAATGTTAGTTCGATAAACTCATGGCTGGTAACCGTCCATGTTCACTAACATTTTTTTTAAAGTCCATTTGGTGGTTGAGAAACTTTACTTTATATGTCATTGGATTTGACATTGCAATTATGAAACACGGCCATGTAGACTATGACTGTACGAAGTGGTTGAATATGACGATTTGTTGGGAATCATCGTTAATGTTTTTTTATCATCATTCCTCCCGCATAGGTGAAGATATAAATTGTTTTCTTTAATTATTAATACATTTAATAATTTATATATAATATATTTATTAATATATTCAATCTTTTACCCAGGGATCTTGACTTACTAATCCTACCTGCAACCCCTTATAATAAGTCTAAAAGGGTGGGAGTAAATAGGAATTGATTCTCAAGGATTGATTCTAAAGTAGCCTCCCTTTGTTACTAATGCATGCCGTTATTATTGGTAGGTAGCTAAGAAATATCCTTATTCGTAACCAAACTATTCCTTAGTGTAGTAATATTTATGTTGTAATAGTTTTTCAAATATGGGAGTGGATACGAGTGTTTGGAATGAGTAGAAGTTTTTTTCAAATTTACATGAAACTTAAATTTGGGAGCCACAATAATATATATTAAAAATATATAAAAAGTATTTTTGAAACTTAAATTTGGGAGCCACAATAATATATATTAAAAATATATAAAAAGTATTTTAGATTATAATGATACTTTAGATCACAATGTTTAGAGATATTGATACATTTTAAATCATATTTCAATAAAATTGAAGTTGAATCTAGGACAATGTTTCTTCTATTACAACAACTACAATATTAAAATTATTAATTTAATTAGTGCTAATAATTATATGAATATATTTAACACAATAATGAAACTTTAATATCCATAAATATTCCATTAAAAAGTGAGAAACAAAATTGAAAATACATATATACAATTTTAACATATTTTTAAAATTAAACTTTACATATATAAACTTTAAACATCTTTGTAAATTTAAAGCATTATTCTTTTTTTATTGAAAAAAACAAAATAGTACTACTCTTCTAATATGAAAATACCATAAAAGTCAATGATATGGTTGGTTGATATCAACTATAGAGTGGAGCAAATGCTTGTGGTGGATAGGGTATTGATTTATTCCACTTTCTTGTGTTTAGTTTGGGCTTGAAGGAAAACATAAATGCATTAAAAGTTTTTCATATCCACAACTATAAAGTGAGTATTATTAAGTTTTTTTACTTCACTAATTTTTGAAATAATATTTAAGTGTAGTTTAGTCTTAGTTTTATAGTGATATTTTGAATAAATATAATGAAAATATTTGTATGAAATTATGTATTTGTAATAAAATAATAAATATATTTACATTTTAATTTAATATAATTATAATTTAAAGCTCTTTTTTTAGGATACTCGTTCCCAAGCGCTCCAATTTCTTTGATGTTGAAGCTCCCAAAAAGCTCCCAAGTTTTTTTTGTTTGTTTGTTAGTTTGTTAGTGACATGTGGGACTAACCGTGGGGCATCTAAGTCATCAAAATCACCTTGGGATCGCACCCGGCTTGAGCTACACCAACCCTTAATATGGCTAGATTTTTTGTCCCCACAGATTTCAAACTGATGACTTTAACATCACGGAGCCCCTTAACAACATACTCCGTCACCGACTGTCCTACACCTTGAGGACCAAAAAACTCCCAAATTCCCAAAAAAATTCCCAGCGAATTGAAAACGTTCCCAAGCTCCCAAAACTTCGGGAGCTTGAAAACTAGATATTAAAAATACCAGGAACAATTCCCATATAACTATGAGCAATATGTATCAATAACTTATATATCAAATATTTTTTAAAATAATTTGTTATGTTCATGTTACAATAGAGGCATTATGTTTTGGACAATTTCTATTATTTCTGTGCACGGAACATTGTTGGGTGACACTTATAATACACTCATCATTATATACACTGCCTGTCCGCAGGTATAATAATGTTTATATTTACATCACTTTAACATCAAATAATATAAATATTATAAGGGATGCTATACATAATATAAATCTTTCACTGAAGGATGGATTTTTTGAACACCACATAATATAAATCTTTTAAATCTTTTTTCTGAAAGATGGATTTTTTTATTGTATGACACGTGTTTAATGAAATAAAGATTCATGATCTGATAAAAACTCAGGGTAACTAAGTTAGGTAGACATAATTCGAGAAGGTTCTGTGATAGATGTGGAGAGAAATAATTCAATAAGGCTCTGAATTTAGAATTTGAAACATATATGGAAGGATTATGCAAGTTATTGTCGTTGATTCGCTCTCGAGCCTTCCCTTCCATTTCTTCAGAGATAGATCGGTTTGTACATATTAATACAACAGGTTTTTATATGTAATTGAAATTCGTCAATATTTTAGTTTTAAATATTCTGCGATGCCCATATTATTTAAAAGCAGTTGCCGATTACTTTGAGTCTAATGCATTTGGCGAGATTAGCGAAAATCTCATGCTTTAATAGAAACGAAACAGTATTACTTGCTTGCACATTTCCAGTGATTATTTGTACGGAATGTGGAAATGACCTTTGTCCCACTCCCAACATGAATCTCTACTTGGGCATTGTAATCATTAACATTGTCACTTTAACTACTATTAACCTTTGTATTTGGCAGGGCATTACCACAAGGACATTATCACATGTGGCTTGTTTTATTTTTATTTTTATAAAAGACAAAATTTGGGCGTAAACAGTTCGCAAAAGAGAAAGCTAAGGATATTAATCTAAAATCTTAAAAATTGGAGGGCCTATCCTCATCCCTCACATACACAAGCTCTTCAATTTAGCCTAGGGATTCCCTAAAACCTGGACTCAAAGCCTCATTGTTCCTATATTTAAAAGTGGAGATAAAAGTAATCCCTCTAATCATAGGTCCGTTATGATTAGCCCCATCTTAGCCAAGCTATATGGAAGTATTCTAGAAAAGAAGATCAACATATGGCTTGAAATCCATAGAAAAAGAGCTAAAGGCCAAGCCGACTTTAAAGGCTATCATTCAACTATGGACCAATTACGCTTAGGATCATTGCGAAGGAGTGTCACAATAATAAAACCAATCTCCTTTGCTGTTTCGTTGATTTTGGAAAATATTTTGGCACGGTGCCTAGGACTAACCTTTGGAATAGTTTAGAAGAGCTAAAAGTTCCTTCCAAGCTGAGAGTTGTTGTAGTAAGGTTATATCAGAGTGTTATTACCAAGTTTAGGAACATTGAGGGTTGGTCAAAAGAAATTAACTATAATATAGGATTCAATCAAGGTTGTCCCATGTCCACTACCCTCTTTGGCAAATACAGTGATAAGTTAGAATATTGGTTGGAAGATGTTGGTTGTACTAGTTCGACTCTCACTGGTATAGTCATCATCCTTCTTATGGAAATGAATCCCTATGACCTCAATAAGCGTTTAAGAATCCTCAAGGGCTTCTGCTCTAGTATGGGTATGACTATGAACATTGACAGAATGAAGGTTATGATAATCAAATCCAAAAATATCACCTATGACACTTTCATATATGACAACAATAGCTTGGAGGAGGTTCCTTCATATAAATATCTTGGAATCAATAATCATCATAAGCTCAATTGGAACTATAGTGTTGAGCAAAAAAATAAATGGAGGGTGGAAAGTTTATTATGAACTTGAAAATAAATGTAAATTAGTATACCTTTGGCTATGGGATAAGAGAAAACTCCTCTTTGATATTCTCTTCACTCATGTTATCTTATACAGATGCGAGGTTTGGGGATGCAGTTTCTTTAGAGAATCCTGGAGAAATATAGAAAAGATCCAAAAGAATTTTATAACTTATAATCTCAAAATTAAAGGTAATACACCCTATGTTATCCTCCTCCTAGAAGTGAGCATCTCTCTCATTGAGTGCACAACCATGATTAGGTACTTGTTGGCACACAGGGGCAGACCCAGGGTTTAACGCTTCAACAACGTACCAACAAAACCCTAACTATCAGCCCTTTCGACAACACCTGCAACGCAGATGAAGTCTCACCTGAGGTAGAGGCAGGGGTGGTTGTAGGACTCAAGTGTCTACAACCTAGCTGGGACACCGATATGTGATTACAACACTTAACAAAGCACTTAGCAGTTAACATTCATCAATATTTAACCCTTATTTACATCGCAGGTTGAAACCCTAATTATAGAACAATGCAGTATTCAACAAGATCTAACACATCCAAGCACTTAACATATAGAAATATATCAGATCTAACATTCAGTCACATCACTAAGCACTAAGCTACTATATCAGATACATCTAACATATATTACTGCACTAAGCATAAATCACATCAATAACATAACAACCACAATGCACAAAGCAGCCCCAACACAGGATATACGTGGTTCACCCCAGTGTGAGGCTACGTCCACCAACTCTTTTGTCAATCTCCTTACATGCACAAAGCCACAAAACCCACTCCGCATAGGACATGAGATCTGCATGCACCTCACCAAATCCTCCTTCCCCAAGCTAGGTTCAAGCACAAAGCCTTCTTACAGTCTGCACATAAGCTTCTTACAATCACTTGCACCTAGCTCTGCAAGTTCTCAACACAGCAAGCACAAAGCACCTAGATCTACACTAAGTCGATTCTACTAGGTCTAGTTCTTCTCTTTCTTACATCGCATAGATATCTATTTATACATTATAAATGGGGCCTAAATATGGGTAAACCCATGGGCCGACATCCCATACCCGTTACATAAACCCTAAACCCAAAAATATCCCTAAAAAGGGGGCGAGATCCCGCGATCTCCACTTCACCTTGCACTCCGCTTTCGACCATCCTATCGAAGTCCTAAAAATGGTCAAACATGACCAAGGTTCTCCAAAACTTGGTCAAGGGCCAACAGGCCCCCAACACTCACCTGTGACTCATCTCGAGTCACTTTGATCTGGTTAGCTCTGCCTCAAAATCATCAACCTGCTGCTTTGCCAGAGCCTCCTGCTCGACGAACTCCTGAATAACTTTCTCGTTTACAGGTCTTTCCAAGCATTGTTCTACCGTGGTGACCACTTGTTCCAGTTCTGCACCTCATCCTTCAATCTCCTCAAAAAGTGTGCAAGCTTCGTCCTGCACTAGCTGGAGCCTCTGAGTCACTTCCATGACTTTACACTCGATGGCATGGACCTGCGGCTGAATCATGCACTGTTCCTGGGACCTTTTCATCCTCTCGATCGCGGACAATGGCTTCAACTGTGCTTGCATTGTTGTTACTTGTTGCTTTGCTTCCTGGAGTTGTGACTCCAGTGTCCTTAGTTCAGGGTCCTCTGCAAGGCGCTCATAAGTTTGTGCACTTCGACTACTGAGTTGATTGCATTCTAAGGTCAATGCCTTAATTCTCTGGACTATGCTCAAGGAAGTTTCTTCTCTTTGGTCTCACACTTCCTGCAGAGTGCTTGGCACTGCTTGTAACTCCAGTTCTTCTACTCTTTGTTGGAGCTGTTGAATGGCTTCAACAAGCTTCTCCACTTGAATCTCCACTAGGTCTTCTTCCATCTATTCTAAGCCCGTCACAGAGCAAAGTGATCTAGTGACTACTTCTTTAACTCCAATTTGTTATGCGAGCATTTTCTCTTTCTCCTTCGGGATATGCGCTCTATCCTCTGCAAACTTCGCTTGGAGGTCATCCTTTTCTTGTTGTGCAACCCGACGTTGCTCTAGGGATTCCTCTTTTTCTTGCTTTAATGCCTCTATGGCATGTTCTTTTTTCTTCCTGGACATGACAAAGGTGAGCTTCGGTCACATCTGCTAGTCTGCACAGCTGGGCAGGCTCATCTCCAAACTCAATCCCTTCAGATGGAGGAGGCGCAGTAGACACTGCGCGGCTGGAGTAGAGGGCTTGATGTACCCCTTTCAACTATGCTTCAATCTGATCATACATGGTTTCATGTTTTCCTTCATTACACTGTAAAATATCTTCTGATGTATCTGATACAGCGACGATAATGAGGTCAATGTCATCCACCGTGAGTACGGTCTGCAACTTATCTTTGGACTTCTTCAACGATGAGGGTTTCGTGGGGGAAACCTTTCTTTTCTTGGATGTCTCAACCTCATCAAGGGGATATCTAGGTGGTGTTACTTCACCCTGCTTCTTCTTATCGTGTTCCCCTTTTTCCTCTTCCTTATCTACTTCATCACCTCTCCCACCTCCAGGTGAATCTGAAGTAGTCTCTTATGATGCGCTGTTCAATTCCTGTACCTCTTCCCTCTTCTTCCTTCTGCTACTGTTGGGTGCATCATACTCTTCGCGAGTGACCACAGGACTTCTGATGAGGTCGGGGTCGGACAGTTCTGCCTAGTTGATTGTTATAAGAAACTCTGCAGGCCATTTCTTAGTTATTTCTTCCATGTCCTCCTCTATGAGCTTATAGTGGGATTGGAGCTCTTCTTTATTTTCATCTGCACGTGCAGTGATATAAATAAAATGTATGTCTACACGGAACTTCACAAGGGGCCTGAACCTATGCAGGGTGTTCAGTGTCATGCGAGGGAAAGACTCAACAACTCTCTTCAACTACATGTAATAGGTGTGGAACACCGCGTTTGACTGCCATTGTTTAGCCATGTCACTCAAATACCAGAGCGTAGTGAACTTCGCAGCTAAGGGTTCAGATGGCTCAATTTCAGGGAAGGTCGCACCTTCCAGCATCTCCCAAGCAATGAAGGTGATGAGGATCAACAACCAACTGAAATGGAACTCATAGCCCTGATCCCGAGCTTCACGGTAGTCTTGTTCTAACTGGTTGACAAGGTGGCTCGCCCAGTTCATTTGTAGCCCTTCAATGCATTTTCGCACGAGGTCAACAACGAACCCTATGACCTGCGTGGGTCTGTTCTTCCTTACTAGCTTACCAACGATTAACTGGCAGGCTAGGTATACTGTGCCATTCTAGATGGAGGCTACCTTGTAGCCTCTCATCCCCTTCTCCACATCGCCATAAGTATCTTTGATTCTCTACGCCAGGGCGTGAGCTGCAGCCTTCCCTGGATAAAATTCTTGCGGGTCTCGTCCTTGCATGCTTAATCCAATGATCTGATGGATCAATGTCGGATCTATGGTGATGCATCTGTCCAACCACAAATAAATGCCAGGGAAGCAAGACAACAGGATTTTAACACATGCGTTAACCTCCTGATGCCTTCCAAAGTGGGGTATCTTCATTATATTTAGGATGGTGTACCTCACGATGTCCATGGTCCATGACTGGGGGATTATCTTCAACTTCTTCCCCATTGTCTTGGTCAAATACTTATGTGGGGTGAGCATGCCATAGTTCTTGCGATCTCCCAAGTTGAAGTCACTGATCTTCAACATCATGATCTGTTCCAACTATGGTCCAACTGCACGTATCCCATTTGGGAGGTATGCGGTGATCAAGGTGTAGTCGAAGTCCCTCAGGACACTATCACGACTAACCGTGACAGCCAGAGGTGGGATGTAGTTGAGCAGGATGGATGAGATGAGCTTCGTGTTCGCCAAGTCATCATGATGTTTACTCTGTTTCTTTGTCGCAGATCTAGAGGGTGCAGATCGACGTGCAATCGATGGAGAGGCTTGTACTCCTCTTGTTGATGAGGCCTGTGCTCCTGCAGACATGACCTTCTCAGCCATTAAGTCTATCAAAATTTCCTCTACGGACTTTTCCATTGTGTTGTACTCACTCGACATACACGCTCGAGATCATATATCTCAGGTCGATTAACAAATACTCACGATAATAGAACGGGTGGCGAAGTCTCAATAGGCACAGCGTGATAACATGAACTCTTTGTAGGATTAGATACTCACAATTCACAAAAGTGTTCTCGGTGCAACATTTGACGGGATAAATAGACAATGTCGTAACAAATTCCTCCAACGGACAAGAGAGCCTCAATCAATGCGATTCCATCCATTATGGCGCGGTCCCAACGATCCAATGGCGATCTTTCCGGCCATAACTGCGTTTCTAGCTGTTCGAGAGCATTAGTCTAATGGTCAAGACGCCTCCAATGGTCATATTGCTTTGTTGTGGTGAAGTGTCAATCTACATTGTTCTGCTATTCCAATGAACCTTAAATTCTATAATCCTTCCTTCTGTGAAGTTCTCTTTGGAACTTCCTCTAGTTTTTCTAACTTTGTTTTCTTCTTTCTGAGCTTCCTAGCTTTCTTTCCTATGATTTGAGTCACTAGGTTCATTTTTCCATTTTGATTCTTATCTCCTATTAGCATAGTAACTTCGCACTGTTGAGGATCTTTCACAGGGTTTGAGGGTAACACTTCTTTTATTTCTGGAGTAGGTGCTCTACTCTCCTATATGGACAAGTGTTTCAAGTCTTCCTATGTTCTTTCAACTTCAATAGTTAGGTCTTTAGTCCTTAGTAGCTTCAACTTGTCCTCTTGTTCTTTTAGTAAGTGCGTTATTCTCCTAGCCATGAAATCTCTTAGTTGTTTTTTTCTGTTCTAGGTCTTCCTCTTCTTGTTTCCTTCGTATTTGATCTTTCTCAATCTAGTTTTTTCCTAGAAAAATACAAAAAGGGGTGTTGTTCTCAACAAACTTAATGACCTCGAATTCTTCCTCTTTCGAAATTCCATGAGCACTCATAGGTATCTAGGTAATTCTTCCACATAGGGTTATCAATTTTCCATTAAACAATCATATTCCTTCCAATGAAGGAACCATAACAAACTTTCCTAAAATTTTCCAAATTCTTTATGTCATATATTCACCTGTGTTTCCTTATCCAGAACACATTCTATGTCGAAGTCTCCTATTCTTGTTTCTATGCACTCCTTCTCTTGGAATATCTTTGATAAATTGACGTCTCTGTGATCATTCAGGGTTTCTTTCATCTGTAATAATATAGTCTCTGATTCTTTCTAGGGCTCTATCATATCCTTAGTTTCTTGGCCTTTCTCATGGTTTTCTTGTCTCATGTTCATCTTTTCAACTTTAGCAATCATTCTAGGGAAATCCAAAACTTTATGGTCCATAGATTTATAGCAAAGACAACTAGGACCTCTACCAGGGCATTCCTTAGCAACATGTCCCGATATTCTGCAATTATAGCAAAGGGTTAACCCTCTCTTCATTTTAAATGATCCCCATCCTTTCCCGTACTGCACACTGAGATCACAGTAACTAACCTGCACAAAATTCTTTCTAGGATCCTACATCCATTTGTTAGTCCAAACATTCTTTCTATGCATAGGAATAACATATCTTTCATTATTTCTATTAGGTCTACTCATATCAAATCTTCTTTCTTTCAGTTGTGCCCTAGTTTTCAAACTAGGACAAAATCTATCAAGCATACCTAGATCCATTCTTTCGAAACAAAATTTTTCACTTATCTTACCTTTCTCAGAGCACAAATCTTTAAGATCTTACCTCTTTTCTTCAGATATGATTCCTTTCTTAGCACAGAGCTTCGCAAGTCAAGTGGAATACCGCACACCACAGTAGCATATCTACGCATAGAGATTTCTCTTTTCTTCAATTCCCAGCAATCACAATTTCAGGTGCCGACAACAGAACCATTTGTTGGCACACAGGGGCAGACCCAGGGTTCAATGCTTCAACAACGCACCAACAAAACCCTAACTATTGACCTTTTCAGCAACACCTGCAAAGAAGATGAAGTCTCACCCGAGGTAGAGACAGGGGTGGTTGCAAGACTCAAGTGTCTACAACCTAGCTGGGACACCGATCTGTGATTACAACACTTAACAGAGCACTTAGTTGTTAACATTCATCAGTATTTAACCCTTATTCACATCGCAGGTTGAAACCCTAATTACAGAACATCATGGTATTCAACAAGATCTAACACATCCAAGCACTTAGCATATAGAAATAGATTAGATCTTGTTGGTTGTTCTTCATATGAGATATGATCGATATTCAATATATTATTACAATAATGAGTGTTCCATATATAGGGAACATAAGGTGACCATCCATGAAAGGATGTGTCCCTTGAATAATCAATAACTATTTATTATTTTGATTTACTTGTTATATACTATAGTTAACAATCAATAATAATTATATTATTAATTATATAATTATATTATTAATTATTATCTTTAGAGAATGTCTTCCCAATGTTGTAAAAATATCAACACTTCCTCTCAACGAGGGAGACATTCTGCAACATGCCACTCTTGTCTTTGAAGTATACAAACTTCACCCTAGACTCATGACACTTGTCTGTCAGTGTTGGGAGACATTTCTCTCCCACCTGAACCAAGGAGAAACTCCTTCTGCGATTCTCCCTCTGAGCCAATTAACTCTCTCTAATATTAGGCTCACTTTGGGTCCACATGTAATAACATATAGCATCTTGAGTCTTTATCATTCCTTGTCAAATCACCATGACTAGGAAAAAGACTACACCAAGATCTTTCACCATAGGCACACACCTATGAGTGAATGTCATCTTGATGCTAACTGACACATGGAAATAACTTCAAGTACCTCGAGTCCATATTATTCCTTGTCATGATCA
Organism: Picea abies; assembly: GCA_900067695.1. Lineage (NCBI taxonomy): Eukaryota > Viridiplantae > Streptophyta > Pinopsida > Pinales > Pinaceae > Picea > Picea abies. The sequence goes on along the minus strand of CBVK0100872669.1, from coordinate 503 downwards.
AGGAAGGACTATGTCTGGGCCCATTTATCATAAGTGCACCTTTGTGATAAATGTATCCTATCTCCCTTGGTCTGCAACCCAATATAGGAGAAGTTATGCCCGATGCTGAAACAACAACACTACCTCTTAGCTAGGGAGGTATCTTTCCATAGTAGCACACAACTACTATCCAGAGACACGTAGTCTCTGCCAGTGGTACAAAACCACCATAGTAGTAAAAGATTTGTCACACATGGCACTCCCATGTGGACTTCTAGTAGAGACTCCCTCTAGGAACACTTAGGCTCAACTCCCCATAGTGTGAGACATCAAGGGTCAACTCCCTTGACATGTCCTCATGTTCTCTCCACATGGAACGATGGGCTATAAGCACAAGTGCACTTATTCCTTCTCCAATAAGTGTCTTCACAAATCAACTCAACTCAATTCACAGAGGAGTACAATTTGGATAAATTTTGTCACACATGGCACTCCATGTGGACTTCTAGAGGTGAGATCGGAAG
>CBVK0100872660.1:0-12095 GCA_900067695.1 Picea abies | reverse complement strand
TGGGTGTCAGGCTTCACCCTGATCCCAATGAAGGTAGTTAATGAAGTTGAAGAAGGTGGTTGAAACCTCGTTTCACCACATAAATGGAAAACATGAAAAATATGGCCGTGGAGGGCAGACTGTCAGTCGAAAGTTCCCTGTCATGGATTTCTTGTGAAGCCCATACTGATCTAATCTTGCGTATGACCAAAGAATGCAAGTGAAATCTGACAGAGGAAGATGTAGACGCCAAGACTTAAATGTAATGACTAGAGTGTGCATCTAAAGGGAGCAAGTTGTTTGAGTATAAATACTCAGTTTTGATATTTTGTTATGGTCGATGGTTGAGCTAAGCTCCCGATTGTAAAGTTTTAGTAAAGTCTTTGGTTTTCTGGTGATGTGTTTGTATTTGAGACTTCTTGTTTAATGAAAGTCAACTTCTTTTCATATCTTTGTAAACAACTGTGTTAGAACACTTGGGCATGGAGGGTCCAGTTGAGGGTAGTTATGTTTTTGTGATGTATGTTTGCTCACAGGGACATTGCCACTAGTTTTAATCAGTCTCTGTCTTGTGTTTTCCCAACGTTGAATGACTCGGGCATGGAGGATCTAGTCGGGTTATTGTTATTGAATCGTGATGTATGTTTGATCTCAGTTCAGTGATAATTTCATTCAGTTCCTCATAACTTTGAACCAAGAGGATCTTATCTTATGCATTTTTCCTCTTTAGGCTGCTGGAAGACTGGATGTCCATAACATAACCCTTCACTCTCCTCAAGTTCTCCCCCCTACTCACCCTTATTGCAACTTACTGACTGAAGTTAGATCGAGACCTCATTTTCCTGTGCATGCCAGTCCATATTTCTGAGTTAAAGTGATATTATTCCGAGTCTGCATCCATTAGAGTACCTTTAAAATTATTCATTGTGACATATAAACTGATGGGTATTGGGCTTACCTCTGCCACAATCCGGAGCTGACTTCTGGTGCTAACACAAGTGGCCACATTGGTTTGGGCCATGGATATTTATCCACCAGAGTTTTACCATGTAAAAGCATTGGTGTGTTGATATTTGATCTGGTTGTGTGAGTGGTTAGTATTATAGCATCAATTTCCTTGATTGAAGAATTGATGATCTTATTGGCTTGGTCCCTATCCTACTTTCATACACCTTTTCCCCATACCTCCTTGATATCTTCTAAAAAACACTTTTTTGGAACTTGTACCCTCCCTGGAAGTTATGCAACACGCATATATGTGGGTTTCCCAAAGAAAGGTCACATACATGGTAATAAATGCTCAAAAAAATGTATTTTACGTAACTGCAAGTTGAGTTATGAGTTTGGTTAGTTACCTAACTCTATTTACTCATATCCAACTGTCTTTAACCATATTTAATTGATTGAATATGGCTTAAATAGGGCATTTATCCAAGGATAAAGGTAATGTATGGGTGCATATCAAAGAAAACAAATATTGGCTGATCCCTGCCATGTATGTAAGCCTCTAAATCTCCCCTATTTTGCTGGTTCTCAACCTGGAAACCCTTGTTTCCAATAATCTTTGATCACCACTTTATTTGAATAGGAGCCTCTCTAAATTCTCATTGAGTCTACCAGTGCATCAAAATTTGATATATACCATATTAGCAGAAGCTTGGGTGGAGGGATCCAAGATCCTTTCGAGGAGCGGTGCTACAAAAGTACATATATATAATGTAATTTTTAGACTGTTGATTTCGATAAGATGCTCATTCCTTCGAAATTCTGTGTTCTTAATGTTTAATTCTTGGTTTTATAAGGATATTCGTGGTTTTGATCTTGATCTTATACAACATTCCATTCCTATCAAGGAAGGAATAAAACCAATTAGGAAAAAACAAAGACCCATTAACCTTTCAATGGAAGCAACTATTTGAAAGGAGTTGGAAAAACTCTTGAAGGTTGGGATAATTTTCCCTGTTAAGTATTCTAAGTGGGTTTCTAATTTGGTTCCCATTCAGAAAGAAATAGGTTAGATTAGGCCATGCATTTATTTTCATGCATTGAATAGGGCCAGTATTAAAGACCATTTTCCTCTCCCTTATATGGAAATGATTTTGCAGCAAGTTGCAGGGTCACAAATGATGTCCTTACTTGACAATTTTTCTGGTTATAATCAAATCAAGGTGAAAAGGACAGATACATAGAAAAGAACTTTTATTACACGTTAGGAAACTTTCACTTATGAACATATGCCTTTTGGCTTATCTAATGCAGGTGCCACTTTTCAAAGAGCTATGAAAATAGCTTTTGATGATTTGATCGGTAAAATTATTCAGATTTATCTTGATGACTTAACTGTGTATTCTAAAAATCAATCAGATCATTTCGACCATCTTAGAAATATTCTCATGCGATGTAGGAAATTTGGAATTTCTTTGAATCCTTCTAAGTCTATTTTCGGCGTTACCAAGGGCAAGCTCCTTGGATACAATGTCTTTGATTCAAGAATAAGCATAGGTCCTGAAAGGATTGCTGCTATCCTAAATCTTCCTGCTCCTACTTCCAAAAAGGAGGTTCAATCCTTTATGGGTGTTATTAACTTTGTCCGTAGGTTTTTTCCTGATTTTGCTGTAATGGTCAAGCCAATTCACAATATTCTTAAGCAAGATCGCTACTTTTCTTGGATAAATGATGTCGAAAATGCTTTTTTAGGGATCAAGAAGGAAATGAGTTCTGTATCGGTTTTGGAGAAGTCGGATTTTGAGAAGGAATTTATGATATATACTAATGCCATAGAGGAAGCAGTTTCTACTATCCTCATGCAATGTGATGACCAAGGTAATGAAAAACCAGTGGATTACATGAGTCAAAGATTTTCAGATGATAAGTTTAAATATTATTTTATTGAAAATCATGCTTTCTCTCTTGTTAAAGCTGTTGAAAAATTTCTCCACTTCATCTTAGGTAAGCATACGCTGGTAAAAGTCCCTTTACCTGCTGTCAAGTTTTTACTCTCACCGACTTATCTTTCAGGAAATATTGCACATTGGCTTACCAAGATTCATGAGCATGATCTAACCATCATGACTTCTAAAATTATCAAGGGACATGACTTATCCCTTCACTTAGCTTAGCATGATGAAATGAGCGAAGAAATTGATGAACAAGATATATATCTATCAACACTGTTTTACATTGACAATCAAATCCTTCCAGTGGCTGAACATCCTTGGTATAAAGATCTGTCTTATTACTTGAAAAATCAAAGATGTCCAAATAACTTAGATACCCATCAAAGAACAAGGCTCTGTCTCGAATCTTCTAGATACACCATTATAGGAGACTTATTGTTTAGGAGATATGTCGATGTTATGTTACTTCATTGTGTGAACAATGATGAAGCACATAAATTGTTGCAAGAGACTCATGAATATTCAAATTCTATTATTCATGTAGGAGGTCACTTTTTTGCTAAAACCACTTCTTTTAAGATTATCAGGAAAGGGTATTATTTTCCTTCAATGTTTCGTGATTATTATAATTTTTCAAGAGCTTTTGAAAAGTGCCAAAAGTTTGCTGGAAAAGAACGCCTTTCATCCATGCCTTTACAACATGTCCTCCCTGACTTTCCTTTTTCAAAATGGTGTTTGGATTTTAATGGTCCTATTAATCATCCATATTCAACAGGGCAATTTTTAATCTGGATAGCCACAAAATATTTTACGAAATGGACTAAAGCTGTCCCGCTTAAGCATTCACACGATGAGCAGGTGATTTATTTTCTTGAATTTTTTTTTTCCAGATTTGGTATTCCTTTGGAAATTATTACAGACAATTGTCCCCTCTTTATTTCTGCTAAGTTGACCCATTTTTTAGCTAAATTGGGGGTTAAACATTTTACCTCATCAACTTATTATCCCCAAGGAAATGTGAAGGCCGAGTCTACAAACAAGAATCTGGTTAGACTTATCAAGAGGCTCATTGAATATAAGCCTCATCAATGGCACACTCTCCTCACTTACACCCTTTGGGCATATCACACTACCACCAAGGTGAGCACTGGTTGCACTCCTTTCTAGCTTGTTTATGGTCAAGAATCCATTATTCCCACCAAGCTAGAACTCTCATCTTTAAGGTTAATGCTATAAGTTAAAGAGTTAAATTATTCTTATGTTTCTCAAAGAATGAATGCACTTTTGGATTTAGAGGAGCAAAGGACATTTTCCTTGGATAATATAAAGAGAAGACAACAAACTGTTAAAATATATTTCAACAAAAGTGTTAAGGCTGTCAAATTTAAGGTTAATGAGAAGGTACTGTCATGGGATTCAACTCATGTTGATAGAGGAAGGCATTCAAAGTTCCAAAAATTATGGTTGGGTCCTTTTAAGATCACATTTATCCTGGGAGCAAATTCTTACATCCTAAAGGACTTACAAGAGCGATTGTTTTCCTATAGCACTAACAGTTCCCACTTAAAACATTACATGGAACCAACTTGAAAGTTTTAACGCTGTATGGAATGTTTTCTATATATTAGTTGTTTTATTTGCTTGATTTTACATTTCTGTTATTTCAATTCAGCTGTTTCATTTATGCTATGCCATTTCTTGCTATTTTTTATCCTTTATTTGACTTCATTTCTGGTCAAAATAAAATGTTGGATCAGTTTTTCCACAATGAAGCTATTCTAAAAAGTATTGTTAATCAACCTCAATCAGGTTACATAGCTATCATGATGTTCCCCTTGAAAGCATCATTGAAATTGTTATCTGCTTCAACTACTGTTATATAAGATAGTTGGTTTCATCCCTCTTCTGCTTTCGTTTTCTTCCATCTGCTTCAATATTCAAAAGAGCATATCAGAAAGTTTTTCTCCTTGAAGTCAATAATGATTTACTATGATTAATCAAATGATTATGCTTATAGGGATAAACCCCCTCATACTTAACACTTTCCATGAGTTATTCCCAAAATCCCAGTCATTTTTCCCTTAAATCCGCTCACTTCCCCCTGTTGCATAATCATTCTAATGTATATCTTCTTGATTTGACGTTTACTGGTTTGAAAAACTAGAAATTTCAGGTTCTTAATTTGTTGGACATATATTTCCCTGTGGTGTTGCCAGTTTGTTGATGATTAAAATCACAACGATAAATTCCGCCCAGAAAGGATTGCTAAACGATATTATATGATGATAATATTTAACTAGTAGGTGGGACCCCCTTGTAGACTAGAGGCGAAAGGATAGACATGTTACGCTTATATGTTGTTGTTGTTATGATGTTTCCTACACAGTCCTATAAATTTGATGATGCAATCTTGGTTTCATTTGAAATGATAAAAGGGTAGTTGATGCATTGTTGCTAAATGCTGTTGAAATTTACTTGCGGTACAAGGCAACACCATGGGTATGGGGATTATGTTGTTTATAGGTGCTATGTTAGGTTATAACATTGATCCATATATGATTTATGAAAAGGATAATAAAATGGGAGCTTGATAAAAAAAGAAAAACTATGTATAAGTACTAGAGCTATGACAAAAGATTACACATAAACCTTGTGACAAATATGAAATGGTGGACCTAGCTATTATACTATGTGCTTTGTTAAAGAGTATATATGAAGGTACATATGGTAACATTAATATATGGTTATTTTTGAAGTTATGACATAAGGTTAACGTACAAGTTATGATATGTCTTGGGTGGCACACTATATAATGGATATGGCATCATATCTATACAATAAATATGACATTGAATTATGCAATGGTTATGGTTTGTTTTTGCTGGTAGATGTTACGTTAATGGGTTGGCTCATACATGGAATTGAGTAGGGCCGGGTAAGGAAGCGACGTGCATTTACTGTACGTCACTGCAAACCTCCCTTGAGCCTGTCACCCTAGCATAGTTGCATTTTTTCTTTGTTGGTTGTGGAAGCTCCATGATTTCAGGATTAGATGGGGAAAAATCGATCAGTTCTTCATTGAAGCGATTTTCTCACAGGTATGGCTCTTTTCTTTCCATCCGTGATGGAATCTTTGTATTATGAATCAAACAGTCACTCAGGATTGCATGGGTTCTGTGTTTTCTTGAGTTTTTCACTGAGTGTAAATATTGTGTTATGGGTTCTTTGTGATTACTACGAAATGTTGGTATTCTTAAGCGAAGTATTGGGTGTTCTTGATTGTAAAGTTTGCGCATTGGTTACTGAATCCGTCAGCTTGGTTTTTTATGATGATTCTCTGTGAAAAATGGAAACAATGGTGCAACAGGATCTGATTTTTATGGTTGAGGGGTTTTAACCATCATTATGTGTATCAGTTGTTCTTAAATCTTTTTCCCTCTCAATTGTTGTTGTGATTATTTATCCAATTTGCAATGAAACAGTCAACAGTGGTGTGGCTCTTTTGTCTAATCCCTGAGATATTGTTTGATGACTCGTTCTTTACTATCATTTCATTGAAATCTTTCCAAAGTCTAATATTGGTTGGCCCATAATGTTTAATAAAGGCCTTTGTATGTATCAAATGGGTATGATTTGCATTCTGGCATTCTTTTCATGAAGAGCTTTCACACCCGCTCCTCTCATCTCTGCTATAATGACGCCTATTATGTTGTGTGGCCCCACTGTCAATTATTTTCAAAAGTTATTGACCTCCTAGGTGTTGGAAAGAGACATGGTCTCTTTGTGTTTTCGAGTACTCTTCATTGTTAAATTAACCCTCGTTCCTCTTTGCAAAAAACCTTTTAGAGGCATCTGTGTGTGCCTGGGTTTTTTAGGTTGAATTTCCTTATTCTCCACTCAGGAATTCTCTTATGGTTCTGTCAAGATATTGGGGTTATAAGTTGAAGTACTGTGGTGTTTTTAAAGAGAATGGATCTCTATTTTTTCAAGATTACGTTGTGGCCTGTGGTTGTTCTCGGTGGTAAATTCTTGAGGATATAAAAGACCAAGAGCTTTCTGTGTTTTTTAAATTCAATCAAACTTTTGTTTCCTCTCTGTATTTAAGTTCTAAAGAGCCTGAATTGGTGTCTGACTTGCTTCTACCTTCCTCAGGAACCTCCCAACGTTTGTCAATATTTTGGGTTTAATGATTGTGGAAATTTTAAGGGCACGGGCTCCCTCGCTTCAAAAACCATCTCTTCATCAAATCTTTGTGTTTCATCTCTGTGATGAATTCGTTTGAACATAAAAGAAAAGTATGGTTATGTACCACCCGAGAGCTACCATTCTAGTTGATTATGGTATTTATTACTATGTTTAATCCTAGCATGATCGTGATTACATTTAATTTAAGAAGGCACCTGTGTGAGTGATTATTTCACCAAGCACGATCATGATGCTGTCAAAGTTTAAAAGAGATACATGTGTAGGGGTAATATCATTCTGTTCCATTCATACATCTTATGGGAATCACCGTGCAGATTATGATTATTTTAAAAGGAAGTCTATACATATTAATTCACACGGAGATCAAGCTCAGGGTTACATTTTTGGGTTGACTGTTGTTGTAGAATCAAGTTTGTGTCAATTATATGATTGATGACCTGTGTGTATGATGGATGCATTAAAAGTGCTTTGGTTCTGTCCATATTTAAAAAGGGACCTGTGGGTAATTAAATCGGGCCTGATTTTTGTTAGATGACAGTGACTATTGATTGTTATCTTGGGTCTATTATTGATTACCGAAGATGAATGTTGGACATATATAATGTGGATCATTGTGCTTATTTTTTATTTTTATTTTAAAAGAAGAGATCAACGTTAGCACATGCATTACTATGGTTCGAATGGTTATATTATTACTGTTGAATTGGAAATGTTTGCATAAGTCATAATACATAGACTGTTATAGATTAAATATTTTTGGGAAATTAAAATTGTTTTATTGAAGACAGTAAGCAATCTATATCCAATTGAGAAATAGTTCAACATTTTTGATCTTGGAAGTGGATGCTTTTGGATTAAATTTGAAACAGAGTTATGATAGTTGATTGATTTAATTTATTTTATGAACAATATCCATCTAATTCCCTCTCATTTTATCACTTTTTCACTCATTATAAATCCCCTCACGATCCCCAATTCATTTTGCACGCCCTGTTCACTAAAATTAAATTAAAACTCTGTATGATAGTGATAAAAAATGACACAGAGATAGATGGCAACTGATATGTTTTGGTATTGTTGCACAGTTAGTTATTTAATGAATTTTCAAGAAGTAATCATGTTCTTACTCCTTGTCATGATATCACTTTTTCGCTCATTACAATCTCCCCAGAGATCCCATGAACCCTATTTCACCCCCTGCTCATTTGGCAATTATTAAATAAATTTTATGGATTGGTTTGCATGGGTCTGATGTTGATTGATGAGCCAAAATTTGTTTCATATTAAGAGAATGTCATGTATGGGTTAAGAGCTAGTTGCTAATAATTGCTACATACAGGATGAGCTTCTTCAGCAGAGGAAGTCATGGTCAAAACAATAGGGGAAGAGTAAATTGGAACAGAGGGTCTAGAAGGCCCAGATTCTCAATACATTTCGATGTTGATCCTCAAGAGTTAAACCAAATCTTTCAAGTTGGATTTTTCAATTCGATTGGGAAAGGGATAATCTAGCCTAGACCAGAGAGGCCTCCCTTCCATCCCCAAAATGTTCTTGGTATCCCTGGGCCTCCCCATGTATCTTTGCAACCTAAAGTTCCCGAGGATGATGGATGGAAGGAGATTGTTCACCCAACAGTCTCCCACCATCATGTTTGGCCAAATTTGTCATTACCTCCTCCTCCTCCACCTATTAACCCAAATGTTCAAATTTCCCTTGCACACTCACCTGTACAGTCCTCCCATGCAAGAAAAATTCTCAAAACTGAGGCTCACCATGTGCATGATAAAGGTAAAGTTGTTGTTGCTCCCTCGTCTCCTTCAAGTGACTCAACCAAGTCAATATCATCTCGTATGCACTTGAGAGATGACTTCTCCCATGTTATTAGTGAGATCAAGCCTCAAGGTTCCACCCAACCTAAGGCTAATTAGGGGAAGTCAAAAGGGGACATCATCAACAAAGGAAAAATTGCCTCTCAAAGTGGAAAATATGGTTTTTGATTATGTGTTTGTTATTGATTTATTGAGGACAATGGATTGCTGAAAGTTTTGGACAACCAACTATTTTTGGATATTGTGGATATTTACATGTTTGGATATAATTTGAAATATTTCTGATATTTAAATTTCAAATTGTGGAAAAAATTATGGGAGCCACAAGGAGGCATGTGTTGATTGATTGTCTAATTATGTTTTTTTTTTAGGAAATAAAAGGGAGTCACAAGGGGTCCCATCTACTAGTTATTGTTTAATAAAAAGACCCTTAATTATTATTATTATTATTATTTCTTCCCCTAAACTAAAGATTAGTTAAGTTTTAGTTAACTTGACTAAACAAGGTAGTTGAACTACTTCAACTAATTTGGAATGAATAAAAGCCAAATGAGAAGGAAGAACAAGAGGACAATAGAAGGAGAAAGCATATTAAGGTTTTCTCTTGAGTTTTATTAAGATAGTTCAGTTTTCATTCATTCTTCAATTCATTAACATCCTAATTCTCTTTTATGAAAACATGGTCCTATTGTGGACAACAAGGTTCAAGGCTGAACCATATCAATTAGATGCTTGTTTCAAAGGTGTTGATCTATCTTTGATAGTCTGTGTAGACTTGTCTGTTTATGAATTGAGTTTCATGACCGATAAAGGATATTGTGCAGAGTCAAGTGGGAAGAAGTATGTGGCAAGCTGATCTAGATTTTAAAGTTCAGTTTTTACTTCTTGTCAGAGTCCTTTTGTATGGTTTTCATAGGGGATATCTAAGTATGACCTTGGTCCATGCCCCCATAGGTTTTTTTTTAAAGAGAACGATAAATTTGATTTCTTGGAATGAAATAAAGCGATTGCTATTCTGTCTCATCTGTGTTAATACGTGACTTGATATTTTTGATTTTGATCTCCACATTTACGTTTTGCAATATGTTATATTCATAAAATTATATAAAAATGTTATATTTTGCAACAATCTTTTATTTAAAAAAATTAGCCTAAGCCCTTGTAATTAATAATTGTGGATTGGGAAACACTTTTTGAGGCTATGAACTGTTATCCCCGATCTCTAGGGATAACTAGGAGATCATGTCTTGAGGCCCACAAGTCCTAGACATGGAGTACCGAGAGCAGGATTGACCTGAGCATGGCCCTGGAGGGCCCAACCTTCTTCTTCTTTGCCAAACTTGTCCTGTCAGCAACAACAACTTCCATCACCATCGGCTTGGACTTGCATCAGAGAAGACTCTTGCTCCATGAGGTAATTGGTCCAAGGTATCATGGTATGTGTCATGTTTGATCATTATAACCTTCTTATATATGCATCAATTTCCTTACATTTCTGATGACTGCTTGGATCTTACACTAATCCACTTGACCATTTTTGGGGGAATTAACGGGGTGACCTAGCAAGCTGGTATTCATGGCTTTTGGTTAGCCACCAGGGGGGATTTGCAGAGCCATCATACGCTCCCACCATTCTATCATTTTACATCTTATCTCCCACACATCCATCCCATTCCCCTAGTCCGACCATTAGGATAACCTTTCGAGGGTACACTTTGTCCTGTGGGAAGAAGGGGCTAAAGGCCCAGGGGGTAAAAGCAGCTAGTAAAAGATAAAAGCCATAGGAAATGAAACCTAGAGATGCTTCACCCAGGGATCCCCGAGAAGGCAATAAAAGGCCTCTCGATAAGAAACAAAAGGGACCCTAAGAAAAATAACAAAAACAAGACCTAACCAAGAGGATGGGAGGTCTCATCACAAGCCGACCCATTATGTTCATAGGTATCTAGCAGTATGACATTGCCATTATCTGGTCACCACGCTAGGGCAATGACCTTTGGTTGCATGGCCAAGGGAAAGGGGGTCTCATCACGAGACAACCTTATCATTTCTACGAAAATACTAGTGGGTAACACTGTCAGCTCTGGTCACCATGCAAAGGAAGTGTCCTCTGGTCAGACCTTGAAGTAAAAAACAAAGAAAAGCAATAAATAAAGAATAAAGGCAATAAAGGGGCTTGGAAAAAATGCATCCATGACGGGTACAACTCACCTCCTACAAAGACACCCACGAACAACACCTACCCCTGGTCTTACTATGACTGGACATTCCTAGAACATATCACCTCATGAACATGGCTTGAATGATCCTCTGTGGAAACTTTCCTTTTCTTGTGGATATTAGCCCAATAGGTTGTCCTTTTTGTTTCTTCAACTTTGTATGGTAGATATGTGTAATGTCTTTGAGCTCTTAGAGGATATGCTAGGGGTTTTATGCATGTATTTGATAAATTTAATGATGAAACATGATTGACATTGCTATTATCCTGAGGACTGATGAGCCCATGGAGGGCGTAGTTTTTGATGTGCAGGACCATACCCGGCGGACAGGTACCAGTGGACCGGTACACATGGGGATATGATTAGCTCGGACCTCCATGGGGATGAAGAGCCCATCGGATGGTTGCTGGGATGGCAGAGACAGGACAACGCTGTGATGAGCCACTGCATGAGAAGGAAGAAGGGCATTCCACCCAGGACACTTTGGTAGAGCCCGATCTAGGGGGGATCACCCACTGCAGATGGAACGTGTGCCTTTGATGGATAGGACGTCACCCGAGAGAGCTGGGCGTTGTCTAGAGCATGTGGCAGTGTGCTGAGGTCATTTGGCACATGTGGCAGCTTGGAGGATCCCTAGAAGGGCCAACATTTGGTTTTCTGGATGCTGTGCTTGCCCAAAAAGGGCCAACATCTCCCTTAGAAGGGCTTGACGTCCCCCTTTTAGCTCATATTATGACATTTTCTAGCAGATTAATGTAAAAATAGTGTAAAATTGTTAGTCAGCCTTGTAGGCTGTTTTAATGACCTAAAATTTAATTAAAAGGTCATTGATTGGTATAAATAGAGGACATGGCCTCTCATTTGAAACACAACACAACTCACTCTCTTGTGAGAGATCTAATTTTAGTCTTTTGTCTTGGTATTTTTCTCTTGGAAGTGAGGTGAAACTCTTGTGGAGGATTCTT
>CBVK0100872655.1:0-10421 GCA_900067695.1 Picea abies | reverse complement strand
CTCTGGGGAAGTGCCCCAATTTGTTTTGGGCGTTTTTTATTATTTTAACATTTTTTGTTATTTTTAGCGATTTTCTAGATTAATCCCGGATTAAGGGATCAGGGTTTTGGTAGTTGGGAAATACCTAAAATATTGTATATATTGTATTGTGAATTGTGAAATAAATACAATGAAGAGTTGAGAGGTGCGACACCAAGGACATATGGTTTTCTCTTGGTTAATGGTTTCCAATGCAAATCTCTGTGTACTATGTGTATGAGCCATTGATTACTTTCAATTTTTCTTAAGAATATGTATGAATTTATTTACTTCATAGGTTTAAAACTTACATGTGGTATTAGAGCACATTTTTGGCTTCAATGGGACACCTTTGTTGTTGAGGGTTTGGCTCATTCTTGATAGATCAAGTTTATCTTGGGTTTGTGATATACCTGGGTTCGGTGGGAGATTTGCGGTGGCGATTCATGTCTTGAAAGAGAATGACGAGCAATTCTAGAATCAATATTGAGAAGTTCAACTATAAAAAATTTGACCTATGGAAACTTAAGATGGAGGATCTTCTTGTAGAAAAATAAAAATGGATTGTTGTGGATCTTGGTACACAACCTACTGGTACACAAACTACTAATACTCAATATACTGGTATGTTGAAAAAAGATTGGGAGAAGATGGATAGAAGATCAAGGAGTACAATTAGACTTTTCTTGGAAGATTCGATGTTACTGAATGTGTCGGGAGAATCTATAGCCAAGGAACTATGGGAAAATTTGGGGAATTTGTATTAGTCAAAGTCCTTGGTAAACAAGTTGTTTCTTTGAAAGAAGTTGTATCATCTTAGGATGGAAGATGGAGATTCTATGACAGAGCATCTAAATGATTTCAATATTCTGGTAAGTCAACTTGTCTCTATTAATATTATGATTGAAGAAGAAGATGAGTGTATTACTTTGTTAATATTATAATAGCAATTGGTAGTACCACTCATTCTTCATTGAAATACGAGGATGTAGTTTCATCCCTATTATCAGAAGAGATGAGATAGAAAATGATGGAAATGTGGTAAAGTTGGGAATTATAAGTGTTAAACCCTAGTTCTACACCTCTTCCTTCCTTTCCTCCATCATTGCATCCATATATCAACCTAATTCTTGCTTAGTTTCTTTTCAATGGTGTGTTGAGTCATTTTGATTTTTTCTCATCTTCCTTTTGTTTTTCATCATTTTCTTGCTCTTTACAAGGTTAATACATTCTATGGTTTGAATTGAATAACACACATCACCATGGTTATGCCACTAGTGGGTTTCTAGCAGGTTAACCTAGGCCTTTGATGCAAAAGGACATTGATTTCAAGAATGTGCCTATTCTGGCAAACAATAGAAAACATGTCGTTTTGTGGGTTTTAACGTTCATAAAATTAAAAAAATTTAAATCAAACTATGTTGGCACCTCGCATGCATGTGCATGTCCCTAAATACTCGAGATCACATGGGTTACCACTATTTTAACCATCATTACATAATTCATGCTAAGGGTCATGTAGGTTTGTGCCTTGAACTATTATCATCACGAGATCGTGGGTAATTATCGCTGCATTTGGTAAAGAAAATAATATTAACACATACATTCAACCAACATTTCCAACAGAAGCAACTAGAACGCAATGGTTTCTCCCAAAGAATGTTTGAAATTGAAAAGAATAGCGCCATAGGGGCTCGAACTGTTCGAATCCATTCCATAAATAAGATACATCTTCATTAGATCATAATGGTTTGATTTCATTTGTGCTTTCGATGGACATCACATAGGAGTGGCCTTGCTATTCATGCAAAATTTCGATGGGTTTCAGACCCAACTTGGGGACACCACTATTCATATTATAGAGCATATTATTGGAGTGGCATGCACTCTCCCAGTCAATGGGGAGAGATGGTTCAAAAAGGGAAAATTACCAACTGAGGTCTGCAACAAATTCCTGGTGGCAGAACACCAAAACCCTAAATCGAGTAAGGGTATCTTGATTATGTGAATTAAATATGAGTGGTGAGGCATCCTCACTACAGTCCAAATGAATATTACAGGTGAAGGCCATTTCTCGATTGTGCATTGTTATCACCTCTTTTTTCTTATGCAATTAAGTGGTAACAAGGAATTAAACCTACCTTTTTATTTTCTTAAAATTTTAATGAAGATGTTTAGAAGGGTCCAGAGTTTCCCTGAATCTACTCACATAAGTTTATATCACCAAGGTCTTATAAAAATCTTGGACCTCTTTTCTTTATATGAAATAGAAATTCTTGTTGGTGCAAAGTTGTCAGACCAGGGTCCTGCACACGTTATCAACAAAAGGGTAACAAAGTAGTCTAGTGCGCTGGCATTTTCATCTTTCTGAAAGGAAATAATTATCACCCAAAGAACAACCCAGACAAAAGAGCTAAGGGAAGGGTAAAAAGAATGTTATACAAATATATAATACATCTATAATATTACCATTCTAGCGAAAGATAGATACTCAGTTCATATCCTTACCACATCATGCACTAATACAGAAGAATCGTACTATAAAAAACATTAAGAAGGGATAATGACATGTAATTCATAATAGATAACACATAATGATATTTCAAATATACATAAAGTAAGATGAACCAGGGACATTTTCAAAATTTGATCTCGAATATATTTCTGTTATATTAGAAGTCTTTGGAAAATAAGCATTCACAACTTTACATTAGAAATCCACCCTACTCGGTATAAGAGATCAATAGGTACATCTCAGTATAATATTACAACTGATTACAATGAGTCTAGGATCTTTCCTTCCTAATTACAATCTAGATATGGAGTACAGATCCAATTCTTGCATCTCCCTATCTCTCACACACTCATTAAAATGCAATACAATACAATACTAAAGAGAACATACAAAAGAGTCACCCAAGAATAGAATCATCATCAAACGAGTCATCCTCATCAAGAGAATCATCCTCATCTCGAGAATCATTCACGAGAGAATGATCATAAAGAGAATCATCCTTCCAATCAGTTCTTTTCTTCCTCTTGAGAACCCATCAACCCTCTTCTCTTCTTGATTCTATTGTAACTGTATTGGATCCAAAACTGATTCTGCGCTGGCTTCAGACTTTGTTCTGCTTCAATGTCTTTCTATTGCATGTTTCCTTTTCCATCCTTCTTCACTTGGTTGGTTGTCTCTTTTATGAGTTTCACAACCTATTTATCAAAATGAAGGGCCCAATAATTCCCTAGGAATATTTTATATAGTCTGTAGGGTTACAGGAAGGACGACAATAAACTAATCAATAGAAAGAGGAACAAGGAGCTGATCGACAATATGAAGAGAAAAGGGACAAGGATAACCAAGAAATGAGGGTTTCCCTTGAACCTGGGTGCTCCTCAAAAGCTGCCTAGAAAAATACAAATAATAAAACTACACCTAAAAATTGGGGAACCCAATCTAAAGAGGCCAGTTAAATTACTCCAACAGAAGAGGAGATCCCTCGAAGGTAGTTAAGATCATCTACAAACAAAACAA
Organism: Picea abies; assembly: GCA_900067695.1. Lineage (NCBI taxonomy): Eukaryota > Viridiplantae > Streptophyta > Pinopsida > Pinales > Pinaceae > Picea > Picea abies. The sequence goes on along the minus strand of CBVK0100872655.1, from coordinate 6,871 downwards.
AGAGAGAAGGAGAGAAAAAAGGTTTGTATTAGAAAACAAGAGGAATATGTCACCCCACTAGGTACATTGTCACCTAAGCATTTTGAAGATGAGCTTGTGACCACCAACATGCAAGAAGATAAAACTCCTAGGACAAAAACAAGGAGGCAAAAGAAAACTAAACAACACCGTTCCAAGATTGTTGTTGTAGAATTTGTACATGTAGAAACCTTGATTAAGGAATCCCCTAAATCCAAGCAGAGTAGAAAGAGGAAAGGGAGATTGGACCCTGAAATACCCAGTAAACCTAACAGAAAAACTAGGCTCACAAATCAATTGAGGTTGAATTCCAAGGAAATTTTTAATCTGTCCTTAAAATACCAACAACCCATAGTAATAGAGGACGAGGACACTGAAGAGGACATCTCTGGATTTTCCAATATGGAGGAGATGACTATCCACACATTGAAAATATGACACGAGAGAAGGAAAGACAAAAATATAAAGGGGAGACCTCAGGGATAAATTATGTTTCTATAAAGACTGAGTACCATGCATACTTGGATTTAAAACAAAATGTAATGGAATTTAGCCTAGACCCTGAGTAGGAATATAATGGCATAACCCCAGATACAAAGCTAGTTCCTGAGCAAGTTTCACATGATACCAAAACAAATATTAAAGAAAAAATATTGAAGATGCAAGAACCTATGAGGGAGACACGAAAAAAATTCCGAGGTAACACCCATATATGAGATGAGGACAAGAAAATGTAAGTTGACCATTGACCTAAAAAAATATGCCATAGAGGAAGAACATGGGATAAATGATAGAAGTAAGGTACAGGTCTTGATCAAACCAAAGTTTGAAGCTGGCATAGGTATAAATGAAAGGAACTAGGTACAAAGTCTAAAGTAACAGATTCAGAGTTTATAGTAGCATAAGAAATATCTTGAAATGTAACATACTAAGCTACGAAAGAAGTACCAGAAGCAACAAAAGAAGCATCATAAAACATGCATGTTCTTGAAAGAGATAATCTAAGAGGCCTATTGTTGTCAAAGGAGAAATGATTCAGGACTTATGCCAGCTCATCCACATGTATTCCAAATTGGACTCAAGTTTTAGTGTACGTGGGAATCCATGCAGAATCAACTTTGAGCTACAAATTTCAAAGACTTTTTTATGGAGTTGTTCCACTTCAATTATCGGCTTTACTTACAGTTGCACTTATAGAGTTTTGTTGTTTTAGTCGAATATATTGATGCCGAGTGTAATACATGGTTATTTTCTTTTTGATATGAACCATATTTTTGTTAAGGTCGAATTGAAGGCAAGTCATGAACTGATACTTCAAACCAGATTAACTCAAGTCAAAGCAATGCTTGCAAATTGTAATTAAGGAGTGATAGTCAAGTTGTTTACAGGGTATAGTTGTATTGTAAAGTTGAAATTTTGAGTTAGATCCTAGAAAGGTGGTCGAACCGTCTTGGGAAAGAGATAAATACATAGGTTTTTGAATGTAATAGGGTTCAATTTTTGGGATATCAAGCATCAAAATTTTGGCTTGACCTGAAGCATAAGACTGTAAAGTTTCCTACCTGGTGAATATAAGTTTTGGTGATAGTTTGTGTTATTTTTTTTCAAATCTTTGTGTGTTCTTAATCTTATCTAGATGCAAGTTGTAAATGTATGCAATGTGTAGTTTCCTTTCCTTTCAGCCACTGTTTCAATGAACTGTTTATTACTATGCAACTTGGTTTCAACTATTGTTTGCAGTAGATAGTTTATTGTATTACAACCTTGTTTGGATGATTTGTGTCAAGATACATGTTTTATATCTGGAATATTATTTCAAGTATGAATTTTCATATATCAAGTAACAAATTGAATGCTTGCTTGTATTTCCTTTGTTTTATTCTCGTGTCTTTACCTTCTCACCAAATTGCATGCCACCAGCTAAGGGAATCCCTAAAATGACATTTTTGAACAGCCCAACCATGTCTCTACCCTTGAAAACCTATCTCTTAGCTCACCAACATACTTAATTCATAAAAAACCCATCATTCCAAAACTTGAGGTGGCCTAGGTCTGCCCTTTAGGAGTCAGGTGCAGTCCTTAGGACCGACATCTTCTAGCGTCGTTTCCACGGAATGGAGTAACGAAATATCTTTCCTTGGGAGATAGACAATGATCAAATCTGACCTTTGATGGTGAAAAAATATCAGGCACAAAGGAGACTTCCATATTTTACTTGGCGACTCCACTGAATGCAAATCTATTAAGGAATTCTGGCTCCCAAGAAAGGATCTAGGAAGTAGAATCCTGAGCATACTAAAAATCCAAAATTCAACCTTGATCTTAATGGTGACACAACAAACCATTGTTCATAAAGACAATTAAGGAATACTACCATTGCTTAGATATACCCCTTTCCATCCTAAGGCAATGCCTTAATTGAAAAATTTTCCTTTGTCCACAACAAGAAGTAGCCTGAGGTTGTCATTTTTCAAAATTCCCTTGTGATTAGCCCTCAAACATCCCCTCTCTCAACTTCCGCCTCATCATATCCTCCATCAACCACACCCACAACTCCTCCTCAGCCTCAGAGCCTAGTTTTCCCAAACATGGATGTCAACATGATGGGAGCCATCATTACAACCAAGTATGCACCTTTGGTGCTGCCTCAAAACTTAATGCCTTTCCCATAGGTGAATTCATGAAATATATTCCAAGGTACAATGGTGAGGGGGAGGCAACTGCTGAAGAACATATGGTGGCATTTTACAGTTTTGTAGAAAAATTTAACATTGAACATGTAGATGTATGGATGAGGTTGTTTGTGCAGAGCTTGGATGGAGAGGTAAGGAAGTGGATTCATGTCCTAACTACAGATTCTATCACATGTATTGAGGAATTGGATGATGCTTTCTTAAAGTAATGGGGAGATAGGAGAAACTACTTGTATTACATAACTGAGTTTGGGGCTTTAAGAAGGAAGAATGGTGAGTCTGTATCATACTTCACCAGGAGATTCAACAAGATGTATAAAAAGATTCCTGATGAGATTAAGCCAAATGAAGCCTCAACCAAAATCACATTTGAAAATGATTTTGATGTTGAATTTTATCTTCTGTTGAGGGAGAGGAGGTCCACCAATTTGGTGTCCATGCAAGAGGCAACTATTGAGGTTGAGTCTAACATCATAGCATCAAAAAAATTGAAGAACAAATCAGATAGGGATAAAAAGAAGAAGAGGGAAGAACTACCTTCTTCTTCCAACCCAACAAAATCTAACCCAAAGCTAGATGAGGCGAACAGAACCTTGAAAGCCCTAACTTCATAGAGAACTAAACTAAAATGGGAAGCCAAGCAGCTAAATAGGCCATATGAGGATGTTGGAAACTGAAACACAAACTAGTTTAGAAGGCCTAATAATGCTCCTCAACTCATGCAGAGAGAGAGGATAAATGTTGAATATCAAAGAGTTGTACCTCCTTTCTAGAACAATGAAATTGAGGATATGGATGTGGAAAATGATGATGTAGATGATTATGTTGTAGTGTTTAATGAAACTGATCTTTATCCTAGTCACCTAACACATCAAGACTATGAAATCACATAGTTGTCAAACCGAAATGATGATGATGTAAAGGAAGAAGAAATATTTCAAATTCAACCCCAAAATAAGCATGATTTAAGGCCTAGGCCACGGGGTCCAAAAAAAATGCACCTGTTCAGAATAAAAAAATATGATATTCCTCCAAAGCAAGGTCCAAACAAAGATACATCAAACAAAACAGATTAGCCACAACCATCTAAAACTGTTGTCCAAGAGGTAAAATAAGCAACCATACAACCAATTTCTTTCAGCATAGAGCATGATTTAAGAAAAAATAAGATCATTGTGCCTCTAACAGAGTTACTGAAAAATGAGCCATTCAAGAAATCTATTATGAAGGTTTTGAAGCCACTTGTTTCTACTATATCATCAGATGTAAACAACTTGCAGGAAGAGATTAACCATGCTATCACTGTTGGCTCACACATTGAAGATGGGTCTAATGCTTCTCCACCTTTTTACATGTCCTTAAATGTTCATGATAAAATCCTACATAATTTCCTAATGGACTCATGGGCCTCTCATAATGTTATGCCTAAGGTTGTTATGGAAGATCTAGGGCTAGAAATCACCAAGCCATACCGAGATATTTACTCTTTTGATTATAAAAAGGTCAAATGATTTGTATTAATTTAATATCTGGTTGTTTCTTTGTGTCAGTTGCCCATGAAAAGTGTAGTTATGGATATTGTTGTAGCTGACATACCCCCCAAGTTTGGTATGATTTTCTCTAGGACACAGGACAAGAAAGTAGGAGGATCCCTGTAGATGGATCTTGCATATGCAACCATCCCTGTCTTCAGAGGAGAAGACATAAGGTTATGCAAAGAATTTAGATTGGCATACATTGTCAATGATAATCAAAATCCAGGTAATCATCCAATTTATGCTGTTGAGGATGAAATTGGGTCATCTATTTTTCATATAAATGATGATGTTCCAGAAATATCATTCAACAAATGCATAAATCAACCACTAGCAGACCAAGGAAATGAAGTATGGAAGATGTATTTTGATGGCTCATCTTCAAAGGAGGGTTTTGGTGCTAGTATAGTCCTCATTTCCCATTCAAAGGAGGTGGTTACACTCTCATACAAGCTAGAGTTTGAAACAACTAACAATATAGAAGAGTATGAGGCCTTGGTGTTAGGGTTGAGAGCCACTAAAGACATGGACATTAACAAATTAACAATCTTTAGTGATTCTGAGGTAGTTGTCAATCAAGTCAAAGACATTTATCAAGCAAAACAACAAAGGCTAAAACAATATAGAAATGAGGTATGGGACTTAGTGGAAAATTTATTTCTAGAATTCAATATTTCCTTTATCCCCAGAGATGCTAATCAGAGGACACATTATTTAGCCCTGGATGCTAGTACCTTTAGGCCTCCTATTGGTCCAAATGTCAAATATGAATTGGAGGTTAGGCACAAAACAACTATACTAGACAATGTTAAGAACTGACATGTTTTTAGTGATGACCTCGAGCTCAAGAGGTTCCTGCAAACCATTAAAGAATTCTCAAACATCTCTATTGATCAAGAGAATGAGGAAGATGAAATAGAAAATTAGCAGGCACCTCCTTTTCTGAACAAGGTGGTTGGCCACAACATTGTAGAGCTCAAGACAAACCATATCCCAAGGGGCTTAGTACCACTAGAGAGGTTCTTTGACAACACCGATGTCTCCAGGAAATTTGTCATAAAAAATAAGGAGCAGGAGGTCATGGAATGCAATGTTGGGACAACTGAAAATCCATAAATAGTCAAAATATCCATAGCACTGCTAAATGAGCAAAGAAATAGGTATGTCAGCCTTATGAAAAATTTTGTTGATATTTTTGCATGGTCTTATGAGGACTTGAAGACCTTTGACACTGACATCATTCAACACAAGATACCTCTGAAGGTTGTATTAAAGCCATTTAGGTAGAAAATTAGAAAATTTAATCCTATGCTAATGTCTATTATTGCAAAAGAATTGAAACAAATGCTTGATGCCAAAATCATTGTGCCCTTAAGATATTCAGATTGGGTGTCCAACTTGGTGTTTGTCAAGAAAAATAGTGGATAAATATGCTTGTGTGTGGACTTCAGGAACCTGAACAAGTGTTCGCTAAAATAAAATATCCTTTTCCCAAGATGGACCATATTTTGCAAAGGATAGTAGGTTCCCAAAGAATTTCCATGCTGGATGGATATTCTGAATACAACCAAATGACAGTGCTTGAATAAGACAAGGAAAAAAAAACCTTCACCACCCCATGGGGCACATTCATGTATGACAAAATGCCATTTGTACTGATGAATGTAGGGGTCACTTTTCAGAGGGCCATGGAAATTTCATTTATGGGCAAAAAGAACAAGTTCATGGTTATATACCTTGATGAAATCACCATCTTCTCAAAATCTGATGATGAACATCTACAACACTTGGAGCAAATTTTTCAAAAATGCAGAGGGTATGGAATTTCTTTGAATCCCCAAAAGTCACATTTTTCTATGTTAGAAGGAAATATCCTAGGCCACATTATATCATTAGGGGGGATAAAAATAGACCCAGAAAGGGTATATACCATTCATAAAATTGACATCCCTAGGAATAATAAGTCTATCGAGTCTTTCATAGGAAAAATAATTTTTTTGAGGTGCTTTGTGCCAAATTTTGCTGAGATCATAAGACCTATTAATAACATGATGAAGAAGGATGTTGACGTCAAATGGTCATAGGAAGCCATATCATTCTTCCATAGGATTAAGCAGGCTTTGATTAAAGCCCGTGTTTTGGTTAGTCCAGACTATTCCAAAGAATTCCTGATTTTCTCATTTGCCTCTAAGGAGACTATTGCTATTGTATTGCTGCAAAAGAATGAAGAAGGGAATGAAAAACACATTTCCTTCTTCAAAAACGCACTCAGGGATGCTGAATTGAAATCTGACATATTGAAGAAGCAATCCTATGCACTAGTCAAAGGCTTGAAGACCTTTAGGGTGTATGTTCTGCATTCCAACATAATAGTTTATGTTCCTAGCAGTAGTGTGAAGGAAATTCTTGTCCATCGAGACAGTGAAGGGAAGAGGGGCAAGTGGATAGTCAAAATTTTTGAATATGAACTGCACATAAATCCAATTAAGTTGATTAAGAGTGTTAAGAACCAAACATCAATATAGCATATAAAAACCTCAGGAAAAGTACTCAACACCTTGAAAAAGAGATAATATCAGATAATAAGCCTCTTCGAGGGGGCAACCTCCTTTTACCCCACTTAAA